>QKWP01002334.1:0-11315 GCA_003550325.1 Gigaspora rosea
TAAAAAGCTAGCAGGTTAAGTATAGAATGTAGATTTCATTTTAAATTATGATTTGTGACAATTATTTAATAAATTATAGAACTTTTATAGTAATACAAATCTATTCTGATTACAGAATTTTGTGATTGGATTTTAACGATTTTGGGCTTGCTAGAATCCTCTCATTGAAAGAATCATTTTGGTAGTTGAATCATCAAATTTGGTCCAGTAGCTCAAAAGTTATTAATTATCAAATATCTGATATTATTAATAAATCTATAATTTTGGTCAAAAATAATTTTGCAACTTTGGCCAGAATTATGAAATTTTGGCCAGAATTACACCTGATACTTCAGCTAACCCACTCACCCACCCAGAAACCAGCTGATTTCTAGAAGCTTCCTTACCTTAATCCAAAGTTGCAGATAATTTAAAATTAAACTATTTAACTTATTAAGCAAAATTTGAACTTTACTTAGTAGTAACTACAAAATTTCTTTTCGGAAACATATAAAATTTTAAGAAACTTTTTAAAATTTTAATAGTAAAACTAAAAATTAAGTTTTGGTAAAAATGTAATATCTTTAGGGCCATGTCATTAATCACCTGATTATTTTTTATTAGAGGCCTACCACCCTCTCTCTTTTTTATTATATATATAGTCAGGTTTTTATAAATAATTTCAAATTTTTTTACCCCCTCCCCCCTTAAAAAATCACCTGATTTTTGTCACTCCCCTTATCAAAATTAAAAATAAAATAATAAAATTTAAATATATTATATATAAAGGAATATTTTTAATTTTCGACATTACTAAAATGCACCATTAGTGTTTAACACCATAATAAACTTCACCAATCAAATTTTTTAAATGCGGTATAACATAAAGATAAAATACCTTTTAACCTATGAAACTACTTTTTTTTTAAAAGAAAAAATTTCTTGTGAAATTTTACTATTTATTATGCCTTACCCTAACCCTAACTATTAATTCTAACTTAATATTATTAAATTTAAATTTTGTTTATTTTTTTTTTGTTTAGTTTTTTTAAATTATCTTCATATTATACTGCATATTGGTGTTGAACACCATAGGTGCATTTTATATTATTCCTTAATTTTATTCAATAAATAGGGGAGGTCAAGCTTAAATAAATTTTAAAAAAAATCAAAAAAACTTTTTAAAAATAATTTTATCACAAATTTGCCTGCTAGATGGTTTAAGGGATATCTATAATCGATATATATTATTTTTTATATTAAATCATTATATATCTATAAATTGATTATAATCGTAATTACTTGAAATGATATATAACAATTAACAGATCTTTAATGATTACATAGTGTCTTAACCTGTCATGAAAATTTTAACCCAGATCACCGGGTAAAAAAAAAAAACAAAGACAAAATTTTTTAAGGGTAAAGTGTAATGACGTCATTTCTATTATAAAACTTATTGTTATGATCATCAGTAACACAAAATTACTAATACTAATATGAGATCGAATATTCAGATATTTTGTTTACTATCAAAAACCGGGTTTAACTTGGTTTGTCCCGTTGCAAAAAAAAAATTTTCTATTGCAACTATTGCTAACTTCTTAACATATTTTTTAAAAAAATTAAATATAAACTATTAAATTTTTTGTATCGAAATGAAAATTCAGATATTGAAAATACCGTAAATCTATTTTTTTTCGATGTAAACAAAATGCATTTTATTTAGCTATAGTAGTAAGTTTTTGTATGCTGTGATACATAATACGGCAATTTTACTATTATTGAAAATGATCGACATACACTTTGTTTGTTTTTTTACTTATTTTTTAATTTTATTTTATTCATTTATTCTTTACTTCTTGAACTTTGCAAAAAAATGACCTGACTTTTCCGGCACTTTATAAGAACACCAATTCTAACTTTTCCGGCACTTTGCAAGAAGTAGCGAATATAAGTAAATATAAGCAAATATAAGCAAATATAAGCAAATATAAGCAAATATAAGCAAATATAAATGAATATGAGTAAATATAAGGAATATAATAGTTTATTTTTTTTGGTTTCATTTTTTTTTTTTGGATTTATTTTTTTTGGATTTATTTTTTTTTGTATTTTTTATAATAATATATAATAAAATATGTAATATTTAAAATATAATATATAATAATAATAAATAAAAAAATAAAATTTTATATTAAATTGCAAAAACTTGTGAATATTGTATATTTAATAATTTAAAATATTATATAATAATAAATAAAAAATAAAATTTTATATTAAATTTTGAAAACTTGCAAAAACCTGTAAAACGTTTAAAAATTTGCAAAAAGTATAATTATATAAATATAATAATTATTAATTAATATATATCAAATATATATTGATTAATATCTATATCAAATATATATCAATTACTATCACTATCGATAGAAATTGGCAGGAGTGATGGGTATCGATATATATTTTACCAGGTAGTAATCGATATATATCTATATATAAAATTTGCCGATGTATGTTTTTATTATAAGTCCTTTGCTACACCTTAGACAATTAATATTTAATAATTAAAACTCAATACTGTAATTTTAATATTACTATAGTGTACTGACCAAAGTACCACTTTTTTTAATATCACCTATTGCAAAATATCTAGTACAAAACATGAGACTTCTATTAATTAAATATAAAATAAGATAGCTGCACAACATAGTTGCGCTAAAACCAGAAATGAAATATAGTACTATTATTTAATCTAAATTTATTTTAGTACATGAGTATAAAGAATATTTATAAATATAAATATTTAAATTAGGTTATTCTAGCTTTATTTACTATTTATAATTTGCTTTAGATTGTGAATAATAAGCATTAAGCTATCCAGGTTCATAATATTTATTATTTATATGTATAAATTTAGCATATAGGTATTATAATATAATTATTAAAATAAGATATCAAATTTCATGAATATTTAATACTTAAATTTATTTTATTTAGATTATTTGCATTAATTTATCTAAGTATAAATACTAGGAATCGGGAACTGATGTAAGTCGAAGCGTAAAATTTAAAATAAAATTATAGTTTAATAAAAAAATATTATTTTATTAATGATTTATATAATATATGTAACCAAACTTTGATCTGTGTTACTGTTTACTAATCAAATAGTTGGTTTGTTGATCAAAATTTTCTTGTAATTACATGTCAAGTGTGCAGACAGACATCCTTTTACAAAGTTACGTTCTTGATATTGTTTTTAGTATATGCATCAAAATCGTAACTTGTGATGCATCAAAAACGTAACTTTTGTTACACTTTACTTGTCCATTAAGGTTCTTCGCTACGCTCTGAACAATTACAAAAATTATACTCAAATGCTGTATAAATAAAAATCAATTTAATGAATAATTGCTTGTACAAGTTTTGTTAAAGAATTTTTTTTACCATTCAGATGACCTAGGCAATCCATTTATAAATGACCTGTTGCAGAATTTTTCTTACTACTTGGGTAATATGGGTAAACTACCTACAGATGACCCAAATGGATTTTTGTAATAGATCAGAATACTACTTTCAAACAGAGCATAAAATTATATTGTAAAATATTGGAGATTTCATTTACTATGATTTTTGGTACCAGTATAGTTTTAAAGTAAACAAAAATTTTTTAATATAAATACTGTATATTTTATTATTTGATACACCAACCTTTTGTAAGGTTTCTTAAAAGTAAAATGGGCATAGTACAAACGGCGCCCAACAGTGTAATCTTTCATGGTGGCACACTCAAAGTTAAGCTGCTAGTAGACGCAATTCTTGCAAGACAAGCTACAGTATTGCTTAAACGATCGAACAAATGTGGCAATTTGGTGAGACTAATAGAGTTAAGAATTGTGCAGGGGCATTAAACCTAAGTATAACCAAGGACCCATGCGCAGTAGATTTTGAGGTCAATAGACTTAAAGAATGGAGAAGCAACTTCGTGTGTAGCATCATTGAGAAGTGCAAATATTATAATGTGCAGTTTCAAATGCAAGAAACCAGTTATTATTGCAAACCATCTGCAATATCTCTGAAAGAGTTACTCGATGGCTTAGAGTCAAAGAGCGGGGTGAAAGCAAGACAAAGCCTAGAGGTCTTTTTTCTGGACCAGTTAGTAGATCGTGATGGAACCAATTTAATAACATGGGTACAACTCAAGAAGTTTCGTGGAAGAAGCATGAAAGGACCAAAGGCAAAGTGGTATAGACTTATAGAAGAAAAAGTCCTTAGTGATTCTCAGACAAGACAACTTAAAAGTGAATACCGTATAACAGGAGAAAACGAACTAGGTTTGTCCAGTAGTCTAAGACCAGTAAGAAGTAATAAAAGTGTCAAGGACTGGATTATCTTCAGAAAGGAAAAGGAGACAGCGAGAACCTGCAGAGTGGGCCGTGTTATTAGAAAGGCGGTATCGAGATTTTTCATAGAGCACTGGGTCGAAGAGAAAGGGAAGAGTAAGGAATCAGTCCTGCGAAGATGCATAGAATGTAACCTAACATGCAAAGGTAAAGAAAAAGAGAATGGTTGTATCGTAAGGGTAAATAAAAAGGAAATGTTAGGTAGTTTAGACGGTATTGTAAAGAGGAACCAGAGTTGGGTAATGGAGATGCCGTGGGGTTTCGAAAAAAAGGCAACCAACAGGTTGAGCATCAAGAGAGTCGTATGATAGAATCAATTGTTATAGAGTCTTTAGAAGTAGTATTAATAAGAAGGTTAGAGTTGAATAGTGTTTTAGAAGACTTTTTAGTTAAATTAGTGCGTATTAATTTAGATAGGGAGGAAGGTGGGTATATTTTTTATACGGATGGTTCATAGTACCAGGAGGTTATCGAAGGGAATGACTTGATGGGAGCTGCCTGGGTGCAAGTAGAGAATGATGAGAATAGAGTGATTGCAACAGGCAAAGTGAGAATCGAGGATTGGCTATCATCAACTAGACCTGAGTTAGTCGCGATTATGGGTGCACTGTTGACAGCTAAGGCAAAAGCAAGCGTTTTAGTTAAGTTTGATAGTGCAGCGGCAATTAGTGCAATCAATAAGGCACTGGAAAGAAGAAGCTGTAAGGATATGCTTAAAGCAAAAAATAGAGCAATCCTAGACAAAATTGTGGAAATAATAGATAGCAAGGAACTAACAATTAAACTCTGTAAAGTAAAGGCACATATAGGAGATAGATGGAACGAACTCGCAGATTCATTAGCAAAGGAAGCCACAAAGCTAGGGGATGAGTGGATATGGTCAGTTAAAAGTCAAACCCGATGGAACACAGTTCTTTTATGGAACAACAAACAGGTCGAGACATCTCCAAGAAAGTTCGTGATGAACTTAAAGAGAAGATACTCGAAGGGCAGATGGTTTATGTTGAAAAAGAATTTAAATCGCAACTTGGCAGAACCAGAAAAGGAAGCAATCTGGGCATTTGGTTGGTCAAGATTGAAAGAACTAAGAGGCAGTAGGTGCACTTCAATCTGGCAAAGCAAAATGCTAGCTACAAGAATTAAGGGCTTTTGCAACCTGCTTCCAACGTTAGAAGAGTTACATATAAGAAGGCCAGATTTGTATGCCTCTCCAAATTGTATCCTTTGTAGAGATGGAGTGAAGGAGGATATAAACCATTTGGTGAGCTGTAAATTTTTTGCAGATGATTGGAAGGCCGCAGTCGACATGGGTATTAGTACTGTTTGGAAGATTCTTGAGGAATCAACCTGAGTACTGTGGAGTGTACAGGACCTTCAGAAGCTTATTTTCAAGAAGTCTAAAGCAGAGAGGGTTCGGGTGATACAAGGTCTGTTGTTTGGTATAGTAAGAAAATCAGATTTTGATAATGCACTGATCCATATTCCAAGTTCGAAAGAGGTTGCAGAGATTTTTAAAATGCTAATTTTCACGGTACAAGAAAGTTTCTATCAATATATTTGGAAAAGAAGATGCGAGTTGGTGTCCGAATGGGAAATTGTTAGTGGAATATGCAGAACGCAGAAAAGGAAGCGTCCTGAAGAAGCACGAAAGGAATGCAAAGTATTAGGTGATACGGATGGCCAGCAAAGGGCAGATAAGAGACGGGCAGTAGAAGAGCATGCAAATGCACTGTCGAGCCTTGTTCAGTCATCTTTGAACGTACAAATTTCTAGTTCTGCCCGGCGACATGGTGGACAAGATATTGAACTGTTATACGTAGTTTATTCTATTTTCATTGTTTTTTTTTTATGTACTATAGTATTATTTTATAACTAGATAGAGTTCAGGTAATTTGGATTCGAAAGGTAACTGGGTACCTTGTTGTAGCCTAAGGTCTCACGCATGATCAATTGCATGGGTGGGCCTTCGGTTGACGAACACCAGTGCGACAATTATACTTTGGCGCTAGTTGAGCAAGCCGGGTATTGGCCTATTTAAATTTTAGATAACTTTGTAGTATATTTATATAATACGGTATTATCTAATAAAATGGAGCAAGATTGTCAAAGGAAAAAAAAAATATATATATATTTTATTATTTCACATAAGTTTATAAATTTTGTTTACCAAAAAAAAAAAAGCAGATTAAAACATACCAAAATTTTGTATTTGTTTTTAAGTATCTAAATTTATAGATCAAAGCCTAATTTTTTAATTAGTAGAAATCGGCTTAGCTAATCATTATTACAATTAAAAAAATAGTATTTTTTTATAATAAAGTTGTGCTGATTAGTTAAATTTAATTCTTACATTTCACAACTTATTTAAATCAATTGTACAAATCAATTATTTGTTAATTATACACTTGAATTGTTATCAAAAATTTTGTGTATATGTATCTAATTTAGAAATATTGAATAACTCCAATATAGATAGTTATATTTTGTATTGAATTACTTGTAGCTGATTTGAAAATTAGTAGATCATTGATAATTATTTTTCAGTAATAAAAATGTAGTTTTCGATAAAAGTTTTGGCCAGTATAAGATTATATCAAAGTGATATACTAGCAGAAAATTATATTATCAAAAACTACATTTTTATTAACAAAATTTATTGTAATTTCGATAATTATAATATGACAAGAGTTGTGAAATAGTGAAATCTGCTATTATCAATGCATTATAGTAAAATCCGCTTTTATTATAATAAAAAACATAATAAAATGCTAATTTCAACCTATTCGCAACAATATTTATTATGTTCATAGTTTTCAAATCAGGCTCCAAAATTCACTAATGCTGTAATAATCAATGTCACTGCCGCAGCATTCAATCAATCGTTTAAACCATACACTCATTCTGGTATGTTGCATAAACATCATATAATTGGTTGCTACAAAAAAACATAAGCACATTATTGTCATATGAACCTGACATAGCAAGAATAAATAAGTGGAAATAAATGTTAATGATCACATGAAGTTTTTCAGCTAAGAATGACTATGTATAATGATATGAGTGCGCCCAAGGAAAACCTGTTATCGGGCTTTCAATTATATTTTGAACCAGACAAAATCGGTTTAATTTGTTAGGATTGTGTCCACCAATGGCAGGTTTTCCCTTGGCAGAGCTCATATGATTAAATGAATTATATCTTATAGACTAGATAATATATATACCTTTCAGTATGACATCTTTGTTTATTTGTTAATTAAATTATGCTAATTTATTACTTCGGTTTATTGTTTAATAGGTCGTGCGTTTGATAATCTTGGAAAAATGGAAATTTCTGTGCAGAAAAATGATGGTTATCCGATTACCATAATCTTTGAGTACTTTTTTCTGCTTCAGAATAAAAGATTTACATTCCATGAGCTATTAAAATACGTAGGATATTTAATCAATTCGGTGGACTACTTATTATTATTTCTCTCATAACGTTAATGATTATTTTGGTAGGTGACGGTTAAAAAACTCTATTATTAATTAATTGTTGGCTTTGATTCATTCATAGGACACAATAGCTGTTGGAATTCAAAATCTTCTATATTTTTTTATTCATAGGACACAATAGCTATCAAAATTCAATAAGATTCAAAATCTTTATTTATGTATTACGAATGATAATTCTGTAATTCACAAACGAGATTTCTTAGATTAGAAGTTGAGATTTTGACGTAAAATGTAAGTTTATTAAGTCAATATGAATCTTTTTATAACAAATTTTGAAGTTGCAGATTATCAGGCCAGTATTACCATAGAGCGCTGCAATCAGTATCTTTTTGGTTCATGCCTAGAGTTCCGTTCTTAATGAAGCAAATTAATCGTGCAAACCTTAGCGATAACGGGTATAAGTCAGGTTTTGAGCGGTAATATCAAAATGTAATTTGGTTACTGAATGCGGTGCTTTTGGCAAGAAATATAGTAGATTTTAATGGATGCAACTAATTGTGCAACCAGGTATTAGTCAGCGACAATATCGAATGTGTTCTGGTCATCTCTGCTTTACGGTGAGAATTTTAGGAAAGATTTTATCTATTTAGTGATTGATTTATATTTATATATTTTTATATATATATACTGTATTATAAATAGATCGAACATAAATCATTTATGATTGAGATGGGTATATATTTATTTCGATCCATTAAAGGACGTTTGTTTTTCATTTGACAAATAAACGTTTCTAATATTCGGTCAAAGATTTCACAAGCCAGAAAGTTGTACAGTGCGGGACAGCATAAGATATCCAATGTGCCAAATTTTAAAAAAAATTTCATGATAAAAATGGCATAAAAAACAATATTAACCAATCAAATTTCTTAAAATTATATATACGTGTCAAATTTTAAATTTTAAATTGTAACTACTTTTTTAAAATCAAAAATTTTGAAAATCCCTCTTTCAGATTTGTTAATTAAATAAAAAAACAATAAATTTGAAAGAGGAATTTTTATTTTAACTTGTTTTAAAAAAGTTATAACAAATTGGATATCTTATGCTGTCCCACACTGTATCATTAAGAATCAATAATGAAAAAATGAAAAAAATTAAACATTCGAAAACTTTATTTTTTTTATATGATTAGAAGTATAATAAAATTTAACAATAATTTTTTATTAAATTTTGTAGTATAATAAAGTTCAATAATAAATTGCCTAAGTTATTCTTAATTCGGTGAAAATTTAAGAATGACTTATATCAATTCAAATCAACCTAAGTTGCGAAATAACATAGAACCTTTATATATATATCTTTTAAAATAAACAAATATATAACTGATAATAAATATTTATGCTTCGGACTCTTAACAGAGCCTGTTTCCTAGTATTCCATCGCGACGCACAATATCTGCACCTATGCAAAAAATTGATCGCTCGAATCTTAGTTCAATAATTGCATTTTTATATCTTTCTATGATAAAATTAAATTTTACTCGAGATTTAAGTGCAGTATCTTGTTTGGTTTCCAGTAAATTTTCTAAATCTTCAACTTATACGTATTCGTCACATTATTGCACATATTAAATGCATCTATAAATTTTTTTTTTAATGATTCATCTATATCATCACTGGGTTCAATACCAAGCAATTTTGCTAGATCAATAATTGCTTCCTTCGTTAGATGGTAGGTGTCTTCTAGATATCTTAGTGCAAATTTGTTGTTTGGTTCAATATCAAGCAATTTTGTCAGATCAATAATTGCTTCCTTATATCTTTTCGTTAGATAATAGGCTTCTGCTCGATATCTTAGTGCAAATTTGCTGTTTGGTTCAACATCAAGCAATTTTGTTAGATCAATTATTTCATAACTTCCCATGATAAAATTAAGTTTTTCTCGAAATTTAAGTGCAGTATCTTGTTTGATTTTCAGCGAATTTTCTAAATCTTCAAGGGTATACGTATTTGTCGCATCATTGCACTTATTAAATGCTTCGATCCATTCTTTTTCAATGATTCATCTACATCATCACTGGGTTCAATACCGACTAATTGCATCCTTATATCTTTCCATTAGATAACAGGCTTCTGCTCAATAACTTAGTGCAAATTTGTTGTTTGGTTCAATATCAAGCAATTTTGTCAGATTAATAATTGCTTCCTTATATCTTTCCATTAAATAATAGACTTCTGCTCGATATCTTAGTGCCGATTTGCTGTTTGGTTCAATATCAAGCAATTTTGTTTTGCATCTTCATAACTTCCCATGATAAAATTAAATTTTCCTCGAAATTTAAGTGCAGTATCTTGTTTGATATTCAGCGAATTTTCTAAATCTTCAAGTGTATACGTATTTGTCGTATTAATGCACATATTAAATGCATCGATGAACTTATTTTTTAATAATTCATCGCCCATATCATTACTAGTAGTCGCCATTAACAAGAAATTTACGTATTAAATTATAAATCAATATAAAAATACACTTATAGCTATTTCACATTACCTGCATATCAAAATTTTCTACTACCGAAATTTACTTCTATAGCTCCATCTTCCCCCAATCCAATACAAGAATACAAAGTCCCTTTTAAATTTCGGAATGCAATACCTTTGAAATTTATGTTGTAAAATATTAAACTGCCGTGAGTTGCATAATATAAAACGGTAAAAATATAAAGCATTTCAATAATTACCTAGGTTTATACCATTTTTAGTATAGGATACAGTGTTATTTTTAAACAACATCCAATGGTATCGCCAGTAGAAAACAGTGGCCTATATGGACTGTCACATGTCGAGCAACAAAATTTGCCATCATTCCCGCGATAACCCCAGGAACCATCATAAAATCCTATGAAAAACCATGATTTCAATACGCAAAAAAAAAAAAAAAACAAATAAAGCTTTATTTACCAAGCACTGTATTTAAATCAAACGACTTTTCGCAAAACCCAATTCTAATCCATCTATTAAATAAAAGATGTAAAATTTTTTTTTTTTTTTTTTTTTTTTAAGACCCCTTCTATGGGGGACGCCGGGAGGCATAATCTATTTATTTATTACTTAAATATTACAATTATATGGGGTGGGTTTAGCTAATTACTACTTGTTGCATTTAACCCCTCATACAGGGTTTCTCTTATTTTGTTCTTATTATTCCCCTTACTTCCTAAGAGGGAACCTTCGTTAGGGAAGAGACTTGGGGAGAGAGAGTTTTGTGGTGGTCGTGTGGGCTTGAAATAAGGATAGAATATACAGAGCACTGTTAATGCATATGCTTCATTTAAAATTTTGAAATACTGAAATATATACAGTTTAAGAAACATGATCATACAAGTAATATAAAAAAAAAGTGGATAGAGCCCCAACCCCGCTCTATCCTATCCTAACCACCCATTTGATGTTAGGTCTATCGTTTTATACCCGTGTTTCTTTTTTTTTTTTT
>QKWP01002334.1:24018-45418 GCA_003550325.1 Gigaspora rosea
TTTTCTTGTAATAAAAGTTGGGCCGATAAAGATTCACTATCATGCCGTTTATACCGAATTATATTGGCTTTTGACCACCAATAATAGACCTGATCCGTAGTTAATGTCTTAAATCCATCCATTTCATTTATTACAATTTTTTTATATAATTCGGATGCTGTATAATCCAAATTATTTGTAATAAATTCTTTTATTTCATTTGTGGTGGTAATATTTTCTGGTCGTGTATGTAAAAGTTGGTGATTTATTTTAATAACTGCAAGGTTGCTCTTATTATCTACTTTAATTGAAACATTGCCGTTACAGTCATATCGATTAAGTCTGGGTACTGTGTCACGTTGTTTTTCTTTATCTAAATGTTTCCGTGATTTTTTAACAGTATCTATACGGCAATTACATCTATAAATAACTGTAACACATTTCATTTTTTTGTGCATAATTTTGGTGTGATATATATAACGATACCCATCACCAGCTTGAACTTTTTCAATTAGCTTATTTGCAATGGAAGATTCGGATAAATCGCTGCTTTCTTGAAAATCTAAAAGGTCTGTAAAATCAACACAATACTCGAAAAAGAATCCAGCATCACCCTCTAAATTTTCATCGAGTTCCGGTATTGAAATTAATGAATCGTAGATGGCTTGTGTTAGATTACTTGAAGGAATAGAATTTTCCTTTGAGTTAAAAATTTTTTTTCATTCTCTTTTTCATATCGCCGTTTTGAATTTGTTCTTGCACGTTCTAAACATTCATTACAGCTCCTTTTTTCTTCAGAAAAATTTTCGATGTTCTTAAACGAGTGACAATTTTTGCAATGCTTGGTTATTTCACTTGACATTGTATAACGTAATCAGCAACGTTTGAGAGAAAAGCAAAAAAAATTTATTTTATTAAAAATTGATTATTATACAATAATAATCGTCGTCATTATTACTGCATAATAAAACCTGCATTTTAAATTTAAACTCAGTTTCGTAACCTTTTTTTAGGGGTATACTAGGTTCGTGATATAAAGTTATTGGTCGGTTTTTTAAAAAAATAAATTGAATTACATAATTTTATTGGCCAACCACGATCACGAGAAAATTGTATATATTAATATGTGTTTGACAATACTTAATAATATTTATTTAAAAAAAATAGAACAATTAATAACAAATATAATCTTACAGTGCTAACTACTGTACTACATTCTAAATCTAACTACCGGTATATATCATATCACTATCATGCTACGTTCTGAATCTAACTACTGTGCTGCGTTCTGAATATTACAGTATATTCTAAATCTAACTATCGTGAATCTAACTATCATGCTATTTCTCGAATATAACTACCGTGCTATGTTCCGAATATAACTATCGTGCTAGATCACTAATCTAACTATCGTGTCATATCCTGAATCTATCATACTATAAAGTTTAATGATTATACCATTTAACTGCGAACTACTTCTTAAATTAGTTCAAAAATAGCTAATTTTTGTAAATTATAATTTTTATATAATCGTATATGCCCACCTATATGAAAAGTTTGAAAATTTTCAAAATGACGAAATAATATCTTGTTCTAAAATAATTGCATTTTCTGAAATATACTGGTTTAATTTTAAGATTCTTATTTCTAACTGTAAAGCCAATAAGATTACATGTTATTCTTGTTATATTTTGTTCAAATTTATATAATGGAGCATTTTTTTTTACTTAACTCTTAGTTGATTGTTAGCCATATTTTTGTTAATGATGGATTGATTGAATTCAATTCTTTTTTTATCTCTAAATCTGCAAAAATTTGGTCCTTTTTTTTTTTTTTCTTAAAACTTTGATTTTTTTAATGTAGTTTCTTAAATGTCCTGAATTTGCACAATTTGCCTGGTTCGTAGTTTTAGTATACAAATAAAAAAAATCCATTAACAGTATTTTTAACAATTATATGTATTTTAATAATAATTAATTAATTTTTACTACTTGCATTGCATTTTTTATAAATTTATTAATTTTTTTTAGTTACTGTACTAAAAAACTTTTAATATATTTAAATTGAGCGCAGAATTAATATAGATATTATTAAAAATCAGATTTTATATGATATATACATAGTCACTCTCATCTCACGGGTAAAGTTGCTGGTTTTTTTTTTTTGATTTATTAATATATTTTACATATTTTTTTTTCCAATTCATCTTTAATAACGATTAAATTCTTATCGCAAGTTGTTTTTGCCAAATAATTATCTAGCCATTGAATTTTTTTCATATATATCCGATCTGCCAATTTTCTAATTACATGCATATTGTTTTTTTTTTGTTTTTTTTTTTTTAAAATTATTTTTAAAAAAATTTTTTTTTTTTTCGAGAAAAAAAAAAAAGAAAATCGAATTGTTCGACAAATGAAAATTACATATATATTGTTTTAAAAAAAAAAAAATTTTTTTTTTTAAAGTCGAAAATTGTTATGAATGTCCGTTTTTTTTTTTTTTGCCAATTATTAAAAATTCCTATTCAGCAACTATTACTTGCTTCTTCATTATCACATCAGAATATTTATTCTCATTTTTAGATGATGATAATGAATCTTTTGAAACTAATACTTCCAAAACATTTCTTAGATTTGTTATTAATCCTGTATCAGTATTTACCACTTGTATTAATTCGATTACATGTAAAGATTCTTTTGCTGCTATAAAATGTAATGTTACATATTCTGAGGACGAAGGACTTAAAGGACTATATTTAATAATAAGAGCAAATAAAAAATAATATTAATAATTATTTATGAAAAAATTGAGAATGATATTTAATAATAAAACTTACCCCACTCGAACATTATTTTCCAGACAAACTATGTCAGCATCTGGCGTTTCAATATCAAAGTATTTTTTTAAAAATTCTATTGGTTTATAAAAAACAAAAATTAGTAATTTAAAAATATATATATATACACATAAATATAATAATAATTTTAAAATATATAGATGTATATAAAAAATAATATACCTGTTTCTTCCATAAAAGGTTCTAATTGGCTTGGAGGAGGATTACCATGTATTAAAATATCGGTATGACCAACACTTGACCATTTTGAAGACTTTGAAGACTTTGATGATAATGATATTGGCGATAATATTCTGACAGCACTATTAGAAAAAAATTAAAATAAGATTAAGAAAAGAAAAACTAGAAATAAAAGACTAGTGAAAAGGTATAAATAAATAACATACGATTCATTCGGTCTCTTTTTATTAGGAACTATTATCGCCAAATTTTGGACATGAGATGATTTGTTTACTATATAAACTTGTATTGTGAACACCTGACCAACAACTATATCTTTATTTACTAAAAAAAAAACAAAACAAAAATTATTAGAAATCAATTAATCAATTGTAATAAAGAAACAATATCAATTAAAAGAGAAAAATTTATAACGAACCAAAAAATGACATGACAACACTATTTTCAATATTTGCAGTTGGAGAATTCGGTATCATTGGAGTCCTTCCACCAGAAAGTATACCATTAACACTGTACAAAGACTCATTATCATGTATTACGCTTATTTGTTTATTTATATAACCATTCACCATTGCTGAATAGAAATTCCTTGAAACAGTTGGAGTTGTAATACCCGTTGGTAAATATATAGAACTTCTTGAAGATATTGAAGAAGCACTTGATAAACTTCTAAATTTCGAAGTTAATGATAATGATCTTTGATTCGACCGATTTAATTTATTAGGAGATATTGAATCATCATGGTTTAATAAACTAATTAAATCTAGAGTACAATTCCATTCCGATTCTATAGATGATATTTTCTCACCATCGAATATGGGAGAACCTTTTATTATTACGGAAAGAGATCTTAATTGATCTTCTTCAGGAGGAGGCGGTGGCTCAAACGAAGTATTTGAAAAAATGGAAGCCACCGAATTTCGACGCGAAGATACACAAGAATTTGGGCTTGGAGTAGGACAATGCTGTGGTGGATCAGTTTTAGGTAAAGGAGGTTTCTCGAGTATTGTGACATTATAAAGAAATGTGGCCTGGTCAACCGGATGTAATGTCATCGGAAATTCATCCTATTATTACAATATTATAATATTATTAAAAATAATTATGAAAATCTTTTTAAAATATATATATATGTGTATATATATATATATATAAACTGTAAACAACATACCACAGCCTCACTTTTGTGAGTCAATTCATATTTAGTCACGAAGCCATGAGGAATATTCATTTTTATTGATTCCACAACAAAAGAACCAGTTTTTTCGACATTATTATTTGCCAATACAACGGAAACCAAAACAGTATTTTCCAATGGTGACACATTAGTAGTTCGTAATTGTACATTTAACGCAGATTTGACATTCAACATTTTACGACAACTACGTTTCACGGGTTGCACAGCCGGATAGATACTTCGTTTTGGTTCATTACTTATTCCTGGAAGACGCGCAGATTGTATTCGAAAAATTGCAGGAGAATCATTGAATGCAGGATCTTTTAAATAAACGAGAAGATTGATAGAGAGGGTTAATAATAATATAATAAGATAATAATATAATATAATAATAATATGACAATATAATATGATAGTATCATAATATAATATGATGATAATATAATAATAATAATATGACAATATAATATGATAGTATCATAATATAATATAATAATAAATATAATAATATGATAATAGTAATAATATAATCATATAATAATATAATCATATAATCATATAATCATATAATAATATCTGATATAAACTAACCATCAATTAGACCTGCTAATAAATTCATCTTGCCGAAATGACGCGCAGCATACGAATCGGATGTAGGAGATATTATTACAGGTTTTGAAATGTTTTCGACTAAAGGTAACAACGATGTTGATACATTTAGTGACAATGCCGGACTATGAACACGCGTATGTGAGAAAACTACACATAATAGACATAATTAGATGTCATTAGTTAGTTAACAATATATAAGAGAAAAGGTTAATTTGTAGATCATTGTAGATCCAATTGGTTTAGGAAAGTTTATAGAAAAAATAACTTCGTCCGAAACATTAGAAAAAGACGCGAATATTATACTAACCTATAGGAGCTATTAATGGAATGACACAGTTCCAACAATCTTTACGCTTAGTAACTATCATGTCTCGATCGTCTAGGCTTAGATTATAAGTGTTAGAATAGATGACAGTTCCCTCTGATGCTTTATTGAAACCTTTATACATTGAAGTACAAATAGGTGTTCCAGGCATTGAAGGAGAAGTAGTAGCAGAACTTGATCTTGATTTTCCAGATTTTCCTGGAGGATAACGATAAATAGATTGAGCAGGAGGAGCAGGTACAGATAAATTGCTCGCATCAACCATAGATGCCTCAACATTTATCTCCAATTGTTGAAAAAATGTCTTTGCTGTAACCAAATCAGAAATACCCGAATCATAAGGAAGACTGATCAAGAAATAAAAACGAAGTTGTTCGTCTTTTTTTTTGAATTTGAATTTAATAAATTTAATAGAATTTTTTTTTAAAACAAAATTTTTTTTAGAAAACCAGTTAGAAAAAATCAAAAAGGAGATGATAATAAAAAAAGAGATTTTTACCATAAAATGCAATAGACCTAGATTTTTTATTAAATATAGTATTGATATTGCCTTCAGTAAAATTTATAATTCCATTTGGAACAATGATTTCCAAAGTTGCCAAGTTTAGTAGTGCCTCTCGAGATTTCATGATCGAATTTCAAATAGTGAAAAAAATAAAAAAATCCGATAAAAAATAATTTTTTAACGTAAAGAGAATAAAAAAAAAAAAAAAGAAAAAAAAATTTTAAGTACAAAATTATAAAAGTTAATATATAATAATGGAGCAGATATTTTTCCGATTGTTGAGAATTTATTAGGTCTCCACATGACACGAATATATATGTATAAATATAAAAATAGAGCTTTTTAATAATAAAGTTGAGGGAAAGTTCTAATTTAAGCCGAAAAAAATAATGAAAAAATTTATACGAGTTTAACTAACTATATAATTTAATAGATAAGCTGTACGCCAAAAAAGCATGTCATGATGAAATAAAAACCAACACTAAAATGATCATGTGTAGAAGTTATAAGCCATCTTGAACCAGTTCTAACATTCAAAGCCGCTTTTATGGAGTGGTTTTAAATTCCACACGATTTTCTAAAGAACCAACCGTATAAAGTTATTAATAATTTGGTTGCGATGTTTTTTCTGTCAACTACTTTGAATGTCTGTCGGTATACGATTTATACATAGAAGTACGGCATAATGTATAATAATGTAAAATAATGTAAAATAATGTAAAATAATGTATAATAATAATGTATAATGTCGTGATACCTGCAAACCAAGAAACTACATTAAGATGCATCTGCAGGTAAGTAACTTTCTATACGCCGTAATCGCGCCCTAATGGTAGATTAAAAATCTCGTTAAATTATCCATATTTATGCTTGTTTGATTGTTTATTTTTTGTTCGTACAAATAAATGCTAAGGAGAATACACACAGTAATACATTATATCTATTATATCTATTATATATTATATCTGTTATACTGGTTATATAAAAAAAAAATTCTCAGATCTAACGTACTTTTGGTACTTAGTCAACTAAAAAAAAAAAAAACAATTATATAACATAAATACTGAATTAGAGTAACCGTATACTACAAATTCATTGATTGTTCGGTGTACACCACACCATCAAAGGTTTATCTTCTCTCGAGCGTACATGCTTTTGCACACAGTTTAAACCACGTGCACATTACTTTAAATACTAATTTATCAAAAAGACCTTAAAAACTTTGATGATCAATAACCTATACAGACTTTACTGATTTACAAAGATTTACAGACTTTACAAACTTGTTTTATATATATAAAAAAAAAAAGAAATCTATAAAATCTATAACAGATAACTATTAAAATTTTTTTAAAACTCATTTGGTAAATGATCGGTTGATTATACCGTTTATACTGTTTTTAACTGTTTATAACTGTTATACAAATTACAACATTGTCATGCAGATCTTATATATCAAAATTGTTAATATGTATCAGAATTTTTATTATTCGGATCGATTGGATCCACATCGGATTTGCCACATACTTTTCTTCTGCGAATTATGAACCAATAATATTTATTTATTAACAGAAGTTTTTACCTGCCAATAAAAATTTATGTTCTCTGGTTTTAGTGGTTACCTTTATTAAATGCTTAGATTTTTTGGATTACTATAGGAATTTTATAAATTAAATATGCAAACCCTAATAATTTTTTTTAAAAACTTTACGTCTCGAACTTTTTAAATTTTTTTGAATCGCATAATATTTTTAAATAAAAATTTAATAAAATTGCATATTGCGTCTTGAGAGTTTATTATTTGTGTCATGTTACTAGAAATTATTATAGTCCGAATATTCTACTATAGCTTGTAATCTATTGTATTATATATATTATTGTAAAATGATAATTTTTAATATATATATATATTTTTTTTTTTTTTTTAAAAAACTAATATATACAGTACAGTACAGTATATATACAGTATATAATAACATAATATTATGAGTTGGATTATTATCCTTAACGTTAAGCTGTCTGCTAAAATATTTCCTGTATTATACAGGATATATGCGTTAATTTTTCAGTATATACGTAAAAAACAACCTCATTTTTTTTTAAAATAAACAGATCTTAAATTAAAGCCTGTAAAACCAGTTATTATTCGACAAATAATCAGTTACTGTAAAAAAAATCAAGAAAAAAAATCCAGTTCAAATGATTCATTTGACGCGACAAAAATGTGTGTATCATATGAATTCATATCTTCGTGTATCATTCAATTATAAGCATAATATTCCTAATGCATTTTTGATGAGATAATATTATTCATATTGCATTTCGATGAAGTAAAAAAATTAACAGTTTATTACGTATTGTATTTTGTGTTGTATTCCATAACATCACTATTAAATCACTATTAAAAAATCTAGATTTGTTAGTTTTGTTCTCTTTAAATGCTAAAATAAATAGTTTATCGTTTATATATATATGCACTATACGGTAACATTAAAAAAAAAAAGTTATTTACACTAATTTATGCCTAGTTTATCCTTATCTAATATAGGTTCACCACTATTATCGCGTAACTCCGAAGAAATGTAAACCCTGGAAAAACACGAACACATGCAGGAAAAGTTTTGCATTTTTCCCATTATGCGTTGTGTAATCTAGCCATGTGCCTAAAGAAGGAAATGAAAGGATTAAAAAAAAAAAATTTTTTTTTTTTTTGAAACAAAAATAATACTGTAATAAGATAGTAATAGGATAAAATGTAAAATTTGGTTTGTTATATGTTATTTACACTTATTCACACTTTTTTAAAAAAAAAACATTAATGTTTTTAGACGACTGGATTAATCAAGATCGATTTATTTATTATTTATTTATTTTATTTATTTTATTTATTTTATTTATTTATTATAATAAATATATAATATAACTTATATTTTTAATAAGAAATGTTATTGCTTAAATTATTTAATAAATTATAATGATCCAATTAAAAAACCCAACCTAATAGTAAGTAAAGTAAGACTTAATGTCCAAAGAGCAATTGTAATCACTTTCCGCCAGGAAGTGTCAGGTAATAAAATCCTTTTGGATTGTATAACACTGGTGCAATGAGTATCAAAATAAATATAAAGTGCATAACATGGAAACGCAATACTGTATGACAATGAATAAACGATATAACTATTGAAAAAAAAATGTCAAATGTATGAAATAATAAAATTAGTTTTTAATTACTTTTTTGTTTATTTTTTATAATAATAATTTAAAAAAAAAAAACTTACGCTCGACCATCTCCTGAAAAAATTACTGTAAAAATATTTCCAATAATATGAATAAATGAAGCAAAGATCAACAATAAAAGTTGATCCGGATGTTCAATAATTTTAGGTGAAATACTTGGTGCATCATCCGATGGTAAATGTTCTTCATCATTTGCTAAAGGAAGTAAAGCTGCTGTTTGTTCTCGAACATAATCTCGCGTAGCCAAGTATATGCGCGTAAAGATTATACACATTGCATAACTTAAATACATTCCTGAAAATAATTAATGATTTCCTGGTGTTAGGATAATTATATAACGTTATATATATATATATATATATATATATATATATATTCTAGAGATTGTACCCGGTTAGAAGTTATTCGAGAGAAATTTTCTTGACGGGTACAATCTCTAATATATATATAGAAATATACATATATATTGATATATTTATACATATAGATATGGATATGTATACCCATTCAATTTTTTTTTTTTTTTTTTTACCTTGTGCTTTAAACCAAATTGAATCATATGGCCAAGGTAAAGAAATATTTAATAATATCACTACGAATAAATACCCTCCTACTATCGCATAAAAATTATTTGTTATAATTTTTCCTCCTTGAAATAATAATAATAATATACCAACTTCAAAAATATTAATTAATACGGAAAATGTTGAAAATAATTTTCCAAAATCTAAAATAAAAAAAGCTATTCCACTAATTGCTGCCATGGAAATATAATATGCAATAAAATTATTAAAAAATTTGGCTGGTATTCTACTTCCATTTTCTTGATAAATATATGTTATAAATTTTTTGGGTAAGTCTTTTTTAGATGCCCAAATAATTGTATAAATTGATGCCGTAACATTTGTAATAATGAAAATCCAATTTGCTGTATCATATGCTTCTGAATCGTAATCTATTGAAAAAAAAATATATTTATATTATATAAATTTTTTTATAGAAAATATTAGAAAATATTAGAAAATACGTTGAAGTTTTCCGTGCCAAGTTGGATATCCTGTGAAACGAGCCGCTACTTGTAGTGGAATTTCAAGTATTGGAAAGGTAAAAAAAGTTAAAAGAATAACTGTAATAATCAAAATATTAACGATTATTGTGGCACACCCTCTCAGAACCATTTTTCGTTTCGGATTTTCGAAAAGGAGTGACTGCTAAAGTATATGCTTCGGTGTAACATTCGTCATTTAGGTTTAATTATTTAGATCCCTTAATCACGTGAATATAGATCTCTCGATAATCATTTACAACTGTGGTAAATGTGCTAACAATGGTAAGTGCTTAAAAAAAAAAAAAAAACGCCTCGCGAAACGGCAGTATCTCTGATAATTCACCCGGATCTATGAAATGGATTCTCACAATGTATACCAACTATTTAGTGCTACATTTGATTCGGACCGAAATGTGCAAAAGCAAGCCGAAGCACAACTAAAACAGGTATTTTTTGTTTTAAAAAATTTAGTAGCTTTTAATTAGTACCATCGGATATATAGATCATTAATAGCATTATAATAGGTCGAGGCGTCAACTGGATTCATCCCTATTCTTCTTCAAATTTTGGCATCACAAGATTCTAACATTGAAACGAAACAAGCTGGTAAAGTTAATCGAGTTTATAGTTTATATAGTTTATATAGTTTATATCAATTTTTTATTTTTTTTTTATTGATCTAATTAAATTAGTTGCAATATATCTTAAAAATCGAATTCGTTCATCCTGGGTCACTGATGAAACAACAGGGATAAATTATGTACCTATTAATCCACAAGATCGAGATGAATTCAAAAAAAATATATTACATATATTGTTGGCTGCACCTAATGCTGTGAGGTTAGTTTATTATTTACCAATGGTTTTTCAATTAATTACCTATATATCCTTAATTTTTTAGCGTATAAAGTTTTTAACATTAAATCAAATATAGAATCCAATTACTTGATCCTTTAAGTAGAGTTCTTGATAATGATTATCCTGATAATTGGCCAAATTATTTGAGTCAAGTTGATGCTCTTTTAACTTCTAATGATCCTAGAACCGCTTATATTGGTTTATTGGCCTTACAACAAGTAGTTAAAGTTTATCAGTAAGTATTTAAATTTATGTCTATAAAAAAAAAAAACATCCCTTTTATTTTTTTTTTTTTTATTTTTATTTTTTTAGATGGAAATCTACTGATCAAAGAGGCCCTCTAGCGGAAATTATTCAGAGAACTTTTACAATTATTTTACAAATGGGTCAGGGATTGCTTAATGAAATAAATGTTGATGCTGCTGAAATGTTGAGGATTATAAATAAAATTTATAGTTCAGCTACTCAAGTATTGTTTAAATTATTACTTAATTGCGTAATCGTTTAATTGGTGTTTTAATTGGTATTTATTTAATTAACATATTTATTTATTTATTTATTGTCTTGTTCTAGTATGATCTATCTGAAACTCTTCAAGATAATAATTCTATTGTTCCTTGGGTCACCTTTTTTCAAAATTTAATTGAAAAAGATATACCTGAAGAAATTATTCCAAACATCATTGAAGATCGACAAAAATTTATTTGGTTTAGATCACAAAGATGGGCTTGTCAAAATTTAAATCGTCTTTTTTCAAGATATGGAAATCCCGCTCAACTTGTAGCTTCTTCTACAATATATTCTGCATTTGCTGAAAATTTTATACGTCATTTTGGTCCTCAAATATTACACTCTTATTTAAGAAAAACTGAAAAATGGATCAAGAAAGAAATATGGTTAAGCGATAAAATCCTTTTTTATTTTTCGGAATTCTATAAAGATGCGTTAGTATATTTTTATTATTTTATTAATTATTCATTATATATTAAATATATCGATTTATTAAATATCGATTTATTAAATATCATCTCATTTTATTTGTTTTAATAGAATTACACATAAAATTACTTGGCAAATTATTAAGCCGTATAGTATGACTTTAGTGTCAGAATATATATTTCCTCAATTGTGCTTTTCTGATGAAGATGAAGAATTGTGGACAGAAGATCCTGTTGATTATATCCATAAAAAAATGGATCCTCTAGAAGATTTCAATTCTCATACAGCTGCCGCTGTTTGTTTCCTTATGGACTTGGCGAAACTTAGAAAAAAATTTACTTTTATGGGAATAATGGAATTTATTAATACTATTTTAACTACTTATCAGAATGCTCCAATTGATGCAAAAAATCCACGTCATAAAGATGGTGCTTTGAAAATGATTGGTTGTCTTAGTGATATGGTTATGCGTAAAAAATCGGGTGTTGCTCATCTTATGGAAGGTTTCCTTATAACTCATGTGTTTTCGGAATTTCAAAGTCCATATCCATTTTTAAGAGCTAGGGTAAATAATTATTATTGATTATTATTAATTAATTATTATTATTATTCATAATTAATTAATTTTAACAAATAACAAATATTAGGCATGTGATATGATTATCAAGTTTGATAAATTGGATTTTGAACAAGAATCAAATCTAGCCACTGCATTTCAAGGAATTACTACTTGTATGAGTGATGAAGAACTTCCGGTAAAAGTTCAAGCTTGTTTGGCTTTGCAAAGCATAATACGACATGAGACAAATAATATACATTAATCTTATTATTTTTTTAAACTTGAATTGTTTTTTTTTTTTTTTTTTAATATATATTATCTAATAAAAAAAAAACAAAACGATCTAACAAATCAAATTGATACTGATACACTTGCGAATGTAATGGAAGATTTTGTTGAAGTATTTTCCAAGGAATTAAGTCCTTTCGCTATTCAACTATGTGAACAATTAGTATGACATTTAAATATATTTTTCTAGTAAAAAAAAAAAATTTTTGATGGACAAAAGAAAATTAATTTCATAAAAATGCTGATATAACATAGCGAAATGCATTCTTACGGATTATGCAAGACTATCAAAATGCTCCTGCAGTTTCGGGAAGTGAAGACATTTATGATCCATCATATGATAATTGCGATAAAACGATGGCTGCTGCGGGTGTTCTTAAAACAATAACTACCTTGATTCTTAGTTTGGAAAATACTCCTGAAATTTTAGCTCAATTAGAGAATGTATTATTACCTATTATTACTTATACACTAGAAAATACAATTACAGGTAAGAAAATAAATTATTAAATTATTCTTTATGCATATCTAGGTTATTTATACTTAATTTAATTTAATTAATTACTAATTGTCACATAATAATAATAATAATAATAACTTTTCATCAGATTTATATGATGATATCTTTGATATTATCGATAGTTGTACGTATTCAACAAAACAAATATCACCTACAATGTGGGGAATATTTGACTTAATATATAAAACATTTAAAGGAGATGATAAACTATCTGGAATTGATTATATTGAAGGTATTACATTATATTTAATTCAAAAGTTAATGTTAATTCTCAAAGTTTCATTATTATTTCTTTTAACCAATCTTATATACTTTCTTTTAGAAATGCTTCCTTCTTTGGACAATTATATATCTTATGGTACTGGGGTTTTTGTGCAAAATACTGATTTGCAAGCTAGAATATATGATGTCATTGAAACTGTATGTATGATTTTAATCGTTAAATGTATTGTTGCTCATCTTATCAGTTATGTTGACTTAATATTAAAGGATATTTGGAATTTTTTTTTTAGGTTATGAATAGTGATCGTATCAATGAAAGTGAACGTGTTTGCGGTTGTAAGTTGATCGAATCTGTATTATTGAATTGTCGTGGTTATGTAGATCAGGTATTTATTTTTTTATCAATTGGATATACTTTATTTTGATTAATTTTGATTATATTTTGATTGTATCATTAATTTACTTATTCATATTATTAGTATGTTGGCCCATTTCTTGTACTTGGTTTTCGTTACTTAACTGACCTACCAAGTATTACCACGTTACCGTTTAAAATATATTGTATAGAAATTGTAAGTTGTTTTTTTTTTAAAATAAATTATCTAATTTCTTAATTGATTTAATTGATTAATGTATGTATGGTGGACTATTAGGTAATCAATTGTCTCTACTATAATCCTGTTCTGACTTTACGTAATCTTGAAGAACGTGGCTTTACTCAAGCATTTTTTTCGATATGGTTTGAACACATTGACAAATTTAAACGTGTTCATGATAAAAAACTTGTTATCGTAGCGCTTTGTTCACTATTAGAAATACCTTTTGAACAATTGCCACCTACATTACAAGCTGGATGGACGCAAGTTTTGGATGGTATCCTAGCAGTGTTCAAATCTCTACCTACAGCCGAAGAGAGTAAGCTATCATTTATTTTTTATTTTTGCATTTAAAATAAATATAAAAATCTTATTTATTTTATTACTAGATCGAGAAAATCTTGAAAGAAGTTTTGATGATGAAGATAGTGATGACGAAGATGAACTTGAATCCCTCGAAAAAGCGTATGGTGAAGATGACAGCGTGGACAATGGTTAATATAATAATTGAATACTTAATTTTACATATTATTTATAATACATCAATCTTTATTTAATATATATTTTAAATAAATATTTTTAGATGATGAAAATGTAGTTGATGAAGACACGCAATATTTAGAGTTTTTGGCACAAGAGGTAATTTAAAATTTTTTATTAATCATGATTAATGATTGTTATAAAATATTTATTTGGTATCATTACATAATTACTAACCCATTTCATATTATCTAGGCTGCCAGGAATAACCCTGATGATGATGAAAATGAACATGAAGAAGAGATGGAAGAAGAAGTTATGTTTGAATCACCGTTAGATAAAGTGGATGTTTATATAAAATTTCATGAATCATTCATTGGTAAGAAAATTTTAAATACACCAATTTCTATCTTAATTTGTTATTAATATATAGTATAATGATAACTATGTTTATTAATTTTAGGTGTTCAACAACATTACCCAACATCTTATAATCATCTTACAAAAAATCTTGATAACGATAAAAATAAACAGGGTTTCATTATGTCATTATTTTCTATAGCAGAACAAAGAAAAAATGAAATACAATCAGCTCAACAGAGTTAATTAAATAGCTGACTAAAAAAATAATGTTTAAAAAATTTATGCATAACTACATTTATTCATATAAAAAATAATTATTCATATAACATGATCATGATTTAAAGTTCACAAAATTGATCGAATTTATAAATATATATATTTCTATTGACATATGCAATTATATATTTATTAAAAATGCATACTTTATTATCATTACTGCATACAATTTGAATAAATTATATTTTTTTTATTATTGTGATTTTGTTTGATAAGAACCGCCTGATTTTCAAATTTTAAAACATTTAGTCATTTATCAGGCGATAAAAAGAATAATAATTGTATGTATGTATAGATGAAAATTATATACTACAATAACAAATAACCCTTATAACCCACGAATTTTTTAAAGAAATTGCTACAATATTTCTTTTTTTAAATTAACCCCAGTGAAAAATCACGTGATTTTCGGTGATTTTCACTACGTCGCCTTCTTCAAGATCTGACGGATAAATCAATTTCGTACCAAGTAAAACCTCATTTGTGCGTATAACAAACGATGTAGAGGAGAAAATTCCGAGCTGAACAAAAAAATGCTTATACCTCACAATTCGCTAGGCTGATTTTAATGCTTCAGCTATCAATATGCTCGTAATTTTCTCCTCTACAAAGTTCGTTATGCGCACAAGGGAGGTTTACTTGGCACGAAAATCAATTTATCATTATAGAAACACCATATTGTTAATATACCAAGGTGGGTTCAGACTACCACCGTTTTTTTTTCTTTTCTTCGACGTGATGTCGAAATTTCTATAATTTGATTGTCCATATATCATGTGATGCTGCTCCCTATAAACTTCGTGCTCCTATCATTATACATGCTGGCAAAACCCGGACAAATTCCAAATAATAAAAAAACAATTGCTATTTATAAAAGATTAAATCAAATAAATAATCTTAATATTTTGTAAATATATTATTTATAACTATAAGAATATATATGATTTGTTTAAATAAAGATTATTAATAAAGTTTTTGAGATATTAGTAATACTAGAATTTGGGATTTGGGATTTGGGATGACGGACAAATCCCAAACTATAGTAAGTCGGGATTTTGCCAACATGTATACCTATCATGCTCCTAATGTTAGCACGTAATTTTAGTGATTAACTGATTGGCTAAATACGAATATTATGGGCATGAAAATAATTTTCGCATATAGGATGGTGCAATCACATGAGTTGTGATTGTTTAGTTAATGGTTAGGGGATTGCTACCAGAGACACGTAAAATTTTCGAAAGAAATTTTTTTGAAATTTTGACCAATGTGACCTAAATCTTTCGAAATTTTGATCGAAGTTTCTCAAAATCACATGGTATTGGGATGATTGGCTAAAAAAAAAAAAAAATTGAATGCCAAAAATCACATGGAGGATCAAAATTTTGTATAAATCTATCGAGATTTTGCATAAATCAATTGGCTACCAGGGACATGGAAATAAATTTCCAAACTTTTTGGGCCTAATTTCATTTCTGGCAAAATTTTGACCGATTTTTCTGTATAGATAACCAATAAAAATAGATTTTAAAGCATATATCACAATAAAAATGTGCTTGTTGTAAATGTAGTATGTATTATACATATCAATCCGATTATCTATCATTTGACATGATTCATTGACATTTTTACCTTAATATCTCGGATAGCCTTTGAATGCATATCAAGTTTATACTCATAAATTATGCCAGTTTTCACAAAAGTACAAGAGTTAATTTATATGGTTCACGTCACTTATAGTCATCAAAGAAAATTCATACAGTATAAATTCAAATAGTATCTTTCTTTTAATTTATCTGTAAAAGCAGTAAATTCAATGCTGCTCTTTCCGATTTATGGTTGTGAAGTTTTAAAGTTAATCAAGTTTTCAAAATATGAATATTTCTTAGGTGGCGTGAATTTTTGACCAATAATAACCCAGTTACGTGACTAAATCTGATAAAAATTTCGGAATGATCTACATTTTTTGGTAACATTATTTTTAAGATTATTTTCACTCTAAATTATTTATAGCTGACTCTAAATTATACTTTTAAACCAAAAATTTTATATGTACAAACACATCTAACCAATTGTTCATCCTCAAAACCAATCCTTTTTATTCAAATAAGTATAGAATTAAGGTTATTTGAAGTTCTATAATGTATTAATATTCAATTTTTTATTAATAATAAATAGATCTAAAACAATATAACAAAATGGGCTATTAAAAAGTAGATTTGGTAAAGCAAATATATACTATTAATCTAAGTTTAATTTTTGTAAGGGGGCATCCATAAATAACATTATATACCCTCACATAGTAGCACTTGACCAGGACCCCGAAGGATACATATATAACTCAGATCCAGACTCAAAATTTTAATATAACTTTATACACTTAATTTTATTAAAAGCTTTATACAAAATTATCATATAAGTTCAAATTTACTATAAATTATACAATTTCAGATCTGAGTACCAGTATGATCATGTTAACCACCAAAGCCAAAAACATAATTACACAAAAAAAAGTGATGAAGAGAAAATCAGAAACCTATCTAGAAAAAGAAGGGCGGTAGTTAACCGTGTTCAAATTCAACAACAAAATTTTTGGTTCCGAAAATAAGCTACCCATACGATCGATGAACGTTGCTACATAGTAAAGTCTAAATTTTACTAAGCAAATCGATTAAAGTCGTATAAGTAACATTATTCAGCAGATTAAAATACGCGTACCCTGAAATTTTCATACAAATCGGAGAACTTTTTATTATTTGACTTTTAATTTTTACGTTCAACGGTTTTTTTTTTATAAAAAAAAAACCGTTGAACGTAAAAATTAAAAGTCAAATAATAAAAAGTTCTCCGATTTGTATGAAATTTTCAGGGCACGCGTATTTTGATCTGCTGAACAATGTTACTTATGCGACTTTAATCGATTTGATTAGTAAAATTTAGACTTTACTATGTAGCGACTATAATCGATTGACCAAAAATCGCTTTATAAGTTACTCCCGATTTTTTCTGCATATTTATTTATTGTTTATAACATATTTATTTATCGTCTACAGCATATTTATTTATTGTCTACAGCATATTTATTTATTTATTTTACTTATAGCATAGTGGAAGTTTATTTTGATTGGTTGTTAAAATACCCCGGAAAAAATGTAGATCATTCTCCGGATAAAGTATTGGCTATGCCCGGATGAAATTTTATTACTCACGAAACTTTCTCAATATTTTCTAAAGGCGTGTATTATAGTCTTACAATACATTAATTAGGGTTCATAACTATTCATATTTCACAATATATACAATATTATTTTATTTCGCAATAAGTAAAATATTTATTTTACAACAAATACTCTAAGTTTCGCGACACAATCTGCTGAATAAAATAACATACACAAACATTTCTAAACACTGCTACTATAAAAAGTATTTATAAACCACTTATAATCTAAATATAATAAAAAGATAGAGTTTGAAATGTTAGTTTCGAATACGTAGTACTTTTTACTTATAGAAAACAAAGTAGAACTACGTAGTTGAGACAACTTTCACTTACTAATTGCTTAAGTCACTGAAACACCTTCCGACCTTTCAAAACTTTTACTTCTCATTTAGTTTCTCAATCTTTTGCATCCTATTGCATCAGTTGTTAAAAAACAGTAAGTTTAAAGGTAAAAAAACGATATATTAAGTCATCATAGTAGTTGCGTATTGCAGAAAAAAAATTTTATATATCGTGACTATCTTTACTTATTAAAGGTACTTTAAAAATTACAATTGGCAATATAAAAAAAAAGATCTTCACCAATCAAATTTATACTTAATATAACCAATCAAAATGAACTTTCACTATGCTTTAAAGTTTTGTATTCAAAAATAAGCTACCTCTTTATTGTGCTTTAAATTACTTAAAATAGTAAATAAGCTACCCACAGGTTTTTTTTGTTAAAAATCGGCAAAAAAAGGTAGCTGCAACATACGGTATATATCGATTTATATCTACTTAAAAATTTTCCCAATGTATATATAGTATCGTTATACAAAAAAAGATTGTACTTGTTATAAAGATCGTCTTTGTTATACAAATAAACATCTAACTTTTCAAAAAATTACCAGTTGGTTATACAAATTTAAACATATAACATATGGAAAAATTATATATAAGTCTATACAAAGCCAGATCTCAGTATTATATGTATCCTTCAGGGTCCTACTTGACCCCTTAGATTATATAAAAAATTTTTTAAAATCTATATGTTTATATATAAAATTTTACAAAAACTTGAATATTTTGTAATACAGTAGTCTGATTTGAATAATTTAGATACCATTCGATTCATCTTAGTGAGACAAATTCAATAATACCAAAATCATGTTATTTGAATTACTGGATCACAAGATATTTACAAAAAACTATTGGTTATATAGTAATTTTATAAGAAAAAATATAACCAATAGTATTTTGCTAATATCTCCTGATTCAGTGATCCAAATAAAATAAAATTGGTACCATTCGACTCCTCTCACCAAGATGAATCATCAAATAATACCAAAATCATTCAATTTGAATCACTGGATCAGATTTTAGACAATTTTTTTTAGAAAAATTATATTATATTTTTTTGACTCTCCTCTATTTATCAGAAAAAATGTTAAATTTTATCTGATCTCCTCTTGTATAATGTTATTTATGGATGCCTCCTAATATGGTATATTAAAGTGATAAATTTAAAAATATATTTTTTATAATAATTTAGATTTATTTAAGAACCTGGTATTTAAGATTTTAAAGTAAAATAGTATGCATAGGCATTACTTTAAAAATTGTATCTCTAGGATATGTAATTAGCTAAGGGAGCTTCCAGAAATCAGCTGGTTTTTGTTTACTATGAGCCTAATCACACCCACCCATACCTGATACCCCAATTAGCCAATCAGATTTTACGATTATTAAAAAGTTAAATATAAAATTTAATAGTAAATAACTTTTGATCTACTGGACCAAATTTGATGATTCAACTACCAAAATAACCCTTTCAATGAGAGGATTCTTGTGAGCCCAAAATTGATAAAAGCCAATCACAAGATCTTGTGATCGGAATAGATTTGTGTTACTATAAAAGTTCTATAATTTATTAAATAATTATAACCCATTTATAGCAACACAAATTTATTTTAATCTTAGGATCCTGTGATTGAATTTTAACGATTTTGGGCTTGTTAGAATTTTCTCATTGAGAGAATCATTTTGGTAGTAAAAATATCGAAATTGGTCTAGTATATCAGTAGTTATTAACAATTAAAAATTAATTTTTAATTGTTAATAACTTCTGATCTACTGGGTCAATTTCGATGATTTTACTGCCAAAATGATCCTCTCAATGAGAGGATTCTAGCAGGACCCCGGACATATAGTACAGAGGTCATACGTTATGCATTTCAGCAAAAACCCCCGAAATTTGAAAAGCAAAAAATCAGTTTTTGGCAATTATCTTGGCATCCAGTAGTCCAATTTGAATGAACTTTTTTTTAAAATGAAGCTCTCAGTGAGGCGTATTTAACAAAAAAAGTTCATTCAATTCTGATAACTGGATCAAAAATTATTTAAGTAAATAGTTTTTGTCGTTTTCAGCAAATTAGGTCAAAATTGGCCAAAATCCAGTTATGACCTATGAGAGATGTCTGGGGTCCTATTCTAGCAAGCCCAAAATCGTTAAAATCCAATCGCATGATCCTAAGATCAAAATAAATTTGTGTTACTAAAAATAGTTATAATTATTTTAATAAATTATAGAACTTTTATAGTAATACAAATCTATTCTGATCACAGGATCCTGTGATTGGATTTTAACGATTCTGGGCTTGCTAGAATCCTCTCATTGAGAGGATCATTTTGGTAGTAAAATCAGTAAAATTGGCCCAGTAAATCAGAAGTTATTAACAATTAAAAATTAGTTTTTAATTGTTAATAACTGCTAATCTACTGGCCCAATTTCGATGTTTTTACTACCAAAATGATCTTCTTAATGAGAGGATTCTAACAAGCTCAAAATTGTTAAAATCCAATCACAGGGTTCTAAGATCAAAATAAATTTGTGTTGCTATAAATGGATTATAATTATTTAATAAATTATAGAACTTTTATAGTAACACAAATCTATTCCGATCACAAGATCTTGTGATTGGCTTTTATCAATTTTGGGCTCACAAGAATCCTCTCATTGAAAGGGTTATTTTGGTAGTTGAATCATCAAATTTGGTCCAGTAGTTCAAAAGTTATTAATTATCACATATTATTAATAAATCTATAATTTTGGTCAAAAATAATTTTGCAACTTTGGCCGGAATTATGAAATTTTGGCCGGAATTACACCTGATACTT
>QKWP01002334.1:47947-59710 GCA_003550325.1 Gigaspora rosea
AAAATAAATTTGTGTTGCTATAAATGGATTATAATTATTTAATAAATTATAGAACTTTTATAGTAACACAAATCTATTCCGATCACAGGATTCTGTGATTGGCTTTTTTAACAATTCTGGGCTCGCTAGAATCCTCTCATTGAGAGAATCATTTTGGTAGTTGAATCATCAAATTTGGTCCAGTAGTTCAAAAGTTATTAATTATCAAATTTTATTAATAAATCTATAATTTTGGTCAAAAATAATTTTGCAACTTTGGCCAGAATTATAAAATTTTGGCCGGAATTACACCTGATACTTTAGCTGACCCACCCACCCACCCAGAAATCAGCTAATTTTTGGAAGCTCCCTAATAATAGCTTTATTTAATTAAATTATTTTGAAAACCAATTGTATAAATATTGAAGACCAATAGTATATAATAGAAATATACTTACATATCTTTCTCAATATAATTATTTATAGTCCTGCGGGCTGATAGCGTAGCGGTTATGCTCCCAGGATGCATATCGAAGGTTGCCGGTTCAAGTCCCCCAGAGCCGATAAGGAAAAAAACCAGCCGGTTAAGGAAATTTGTGGACCCGCGTTATGTCAGCTGGCCAGAAAATCAGAGGCTTAATTAGGCAATTCCTGTAGTTGGATTGCAGATATAGCAGCTAGTGTAGAACCTGCGGGCAGACTACTTAAATTAGGCACCAAAAGTGCACGTGTGGCTAGATGCGTCCTCATCTATGGTCTGGGACTTTCGTCGGCGTTTATGAGTTGCCTAAATTGGGCAGTTGCTGTTATCAAATCTGTGGCGGTGAAGTGAACCGAGTTAGAACCTGATTTGGATTAACCGAAGTCACGAGACGTAATGTGAGGCTGAAGTCTGAGAAGATACTACATAAACTCGTGGCGCAACCATTCTGAGTTGGTGTCCATTTGTACCAACATCGATCTGGTGACGATGGTCCGAAGGCGGTGTTTGGGAGGGTAAAATCTCGGTGCCCACCAGGCATTTGAGCGGTCTGAATTAGTGCTAGCCGGATGTATGCTAACTTAAATAGTTTAATATGTAATTTGTCAATTGATAAATTAATAAAGTATTAACGCACTCGTTAAGCAACCGGTGCAAGTTTAAAAAATATATATATATATAATTATTTATGATTATATTAAAGCCTTAAATTTTAGTTCTATTTAATTTATTAATACACGTCACTCTGGTTATATCGACATTCTCTAGCAATGGAAAAATTGTCGATATATCCAGATATCAGTTTAATAAGCATCTCTATCTATACCGACATTATATTGATATTGCGTAAATATGTCGGCTTAGGCAGAGGTAAATTTTTTTGTTTTCCCAAGCTTATACTAAAAATAATAAACTTAGCAAAATGAATTTATTTTAGTACAAAATAAATTTGTTTTATGTTTAGCATAAAATAAATTCATCATATATTTGTATAAAATGATGAAATAAATTTATTTTATGCTTATTGTTTCATGCTAAGCTTAGTATAAAGCAAATTTAAAAAATTAATTTGATTGGTACATTTATAACGACAGTCGGTTTATAAAAATTGTCACTATATCCAGCAATAAAAATTATCTTAAATAATTTTTTAATATTAAAATTGTCGGTATGTCGTTATAATCAATATTTCTTATGATTGTCGGTATAACCAATGAATTTTTAACATTATAAATTTTTTTTGAAAAAAGTGTCAATATAACCAGCTGTCAGTTAATCCAGCTATCGGTATAACCAGAGTGACGTATATAAGCAACATATTTGATTGTATAAATTTATATTCATATGCAGCAAACAAATATAAATAATTTATACAGTTACAATAAAAAAGTAAATCATATAGTCATAAAGAAAATAACCTTTGTTTTTTAGTACATGTATATTTTTTCTCCAATTTTTGTAATATATTATAAGTACTATTGAAATAAAAATTACCAAAAGCATGAATTCTTGAAATAGCAACAAAGTTATTTATTATTAATAATATTATGCTTTGATCTTTTTTAAAAGATTTTGATTATTGTTAGAAAGCTAGCAGATAAATAGCAAAAACAAAATATTTTTTAATGGAATTTTGTTGTTAGTTCAGATTTTGTCTTTTTGTTATTTTGATAACTGAGAATCTCAGACATTTTTTATATAGGTCATAATTGAATGTTGGCCAATTTTGATCTAATTTGCTAAAAATAACAACTATATTTACTTAAATAGCTTATAATCTAGTAATTAGAATTGAATAAACTTTTGGGAATTGCTATTTGCACCATGGGTTTTTGCTATTCGCACCATGGATTATGCATTATATCGATCCCTTCGATTATATCACCTTATGCAAATAGCCAATAAAATTAAGACACATTCGTAACTACCATTATGTATAAAGACTTTTGTGCAATTCTTTTTCTTTATTAGATTGAAAATAAAGTTTCCCTTTAACAATTAACAGTTAAGTAAAAATTTTTTAGATCAAACCAATGCTTAGCATTCAAGCAAAAACTTTAAAAATACTTGTAATTAAATTGAATTCGAATAATGGTTCAACCAGTATTACGTATATAATATTAGTTGATCTACGACCATTTGAAGACCAGCTTAAAACATTTGAATAACAAGTTTTTGCTTGATTGTGCTGAGCATTAGATCAAATATAAGGTTAGCTCTAACTATAATTACAGACTTATAGCTGAAGAGAAAGAAGTCTTTTTATTATGTTCTTCTCTTATCTGTTATTCGTATATTATTGTTTGTTTTATCTAACACTATTTTATTATTTTCTTAGGCTTTATTTAATTTGCCGTTAGAAATGTGCTAATTTTAGAAATAATTTCTGAAGAGTAATATAAACCGCTGTATGCAAGACTCGTTCTAGTATATTATAAGACCTATAACAAACCCGCTGGTCTCTTGTATGGGTACGGGTCTGACAATTGGAAAGTTAATGATAATTGAATTATTAATCATTAATATTTTTTTATTGTATACCCGAATCTTTTACATTTTATCAAGGCATTTATTTTGTATAATTGACCGGGTATAGTACATAGAGGGTCTGATATCTGGGAAGGTCTTATATACAGCCAATCTCGGGATACCAAGGTTAGTGTCTCCTAGCTATGGTTGATTTTCGCTAAAGTTCTAATTAGGTTTCGATTTATATGTTTTAATGTAACTTTTTTCGTTCTAATTAATGAATTTTCAAATAATCTATAAAGTGAATGTTCAAAACCCACTTATTAATAGAAAAAATAAAACTATAGCTTTATTCTTTGACTTTATATAAATAACTGGTGAAAATTTCAAGGCGATTGCATGCCTATAATAAGTTGTTACATTTTAAAATATCTAAAATATCGATTTTTATTAAACATAGTTTTGAATTAGTCTGTGTGATACCCTAGCAGTTTATGGTACTGTGCATGCACATCAGATGTTATTTTATAACGGCTATAAATGAATTGAGCTTTATTCTACATCCTATAATAATTATCCAACTTACCGTGGGAAAATAGAGATAAGTTACAGTCCCAACACAAATTTTATTGATATTATTACATGTCTAGCAATAAAAAGTGTTTTTATATATTTTAACATGGTTAATCCTTCTTTTTATTACTAGGACATGTTCTATTATTGTGTCCAATTCCATGACATGAACTACATTTGCACCTTCTCTCTTCAGCCAACTCAAAAGCAGATGGATCTCGTTGAGTAGACAGTTGTACATTTCTTGCCCCAACAGGACGCCCCTTGTATGTTGAATTTGCGGGTCTTGTATTACTACAACAGGTTTTTGGAACAAGTTTGACATGTTATTTAGAGTTACTGCTTTCCGGTAAGATGACCAGGAATTAAACTATTGGTTATATTGTTGCCACTGCTATTGCAAAGGATCATCATTGGTATCGGTTGCTGTTTATGAAAGCAACTGGTGCTTTTGAAGCCACCAATGTTTATGAAAATCATTAAGTTGCAAGTGTTGATTGTTGTTAAGACGTCTTGGATTATATGAGAACAGGGAAGACCCATCAACGATGTGAATGTACCACTACAAAGTTGTAGTAGGTTTTCTGAAGTTGTATTGAACACTTTTAAAAATTGTTCATACACTTTTTTTAGTGCGAATACAGATACTCTAGTAACAACTTGTAAGTAGAATGGCTTATTTTGAGCGTGTGGAATTTGAATCATCTCCTGAGAAATTTTGGTTAGGATTTCTCGCTATTGATTCTCCAATGCAAGACTGATTTTTTCATGGACCGCATGGAGGTCGCCGGCCGACACTTGAAGGTACTTCTTTAGCATCGCATGAGATCCTTCTACCCGTGACGTTGTCACATTACCCAAATGCAACCAACGATCAGCCAAAAAGTTTACGAAATGCTTTTTAAATGGTAACCACACATCCTGCAAATATTTAATGACTAATCTTTTTTCATTATATGTTCTTACCAATTCTTCCTATTTTTTATTAAGATCTTCTTCTGTTTTAGAATTTAAAAGGATGGACCAGCTTTTTAAAAAATCGGTTAATTCTTCTGTAGAAAAATGATTATGACAATTTGTTAACACATTTTTTTCAATATGCCATACACACAGAAAATTTTGCGATTCAGGAAAGACGGCACGTATAGCATTCATCAATGCTAACTCTCGGTCGGTAACGATAACTTGAGGTTTTGGAATGTCTTGGAAAATGTGAGCAATACGAGTAAGTGCCCACTTATAATCTTCTTCTTGTTCCGATTTTATGAATGCGAAGCAGGGGGAAAACGTGGTATTAAAACTCGTCATATCAACGATATGAAGAAGTGGCATCTTACATTTATTAGTTTTATACGTGCAGTCCATTAAAAGTATAGAATTATAAGTTTTGGTAAGTAAAATAGATGTGTAATGTGCAAAGAATAGATGGGTTAAATGACCATTTGGATTACATTGGTGGTCATATTCAAAATTTTCCTCTCTGAGCTTATCAAAAAGAGCATAAAGTGGTGTGCGACCCCGATGGTTGTCACGCTTAATTTTATCACGAGCATTATAAATATCTTTCGATATACCCACAAGATCTGAATTGTCTTGACGAAGAGCTGAAAGCATCTTCCGAGGACGGATACCCGCGGCAAACATTTGCTGAACCCTTTGCAGCTCTTCGGTATTCAAGCGATGACTTGACGGGTGGCCTGATATATCTTCTGATGCATCATGGTTATGGTCTGCATTATTTACTATCAAGTGCCATAACCCATCTTTCTTTTTTCTACCATAGAGTTCGAATGGACAGTCTATTAATCGTGTACTTGTTGCTCTTTGACGAGTTTCATCCGTAAGATTTAAAAAGTTTCTATAGGTACCGCCTCTATCACAGTATAAGTAGACGAACTTATTCTGTTCTGATCTTTTGGTGCATACAGCATATCCCTGACTAGATGCGAATGTTTTGACGTGCTCAATAAGAGCTTCGCAGCTTGTGAAAGAACCAGTTAGTGGCGGGAGTAAAGGCATAATTTTTATATCTATTTTGCTATATTATAATAAGAAAAAAAATTTTTTGCGAGTATATTTATGAATTTTTAATGCTAAAGACAAAGGTGCATTCGATTTGGAGAGTATTAATTTATAACTTTATGTTTCTCTTTAGTTCAATGATTAGTTATTAACTCTAATCAATTTGATAGTGAACTTAAACTTTGAGTTATAAGGAGTTCGAATGTAAAGATGCTAATGATCGAGGGAGTTTTTATGATGAAAATAAGAGCTTAATATGTGTGATAAATTTAATTTTTGATTTTTTTTTGCATTGTAATCGAAATATTTGATTAGACAAGATATCGAATGGATTTTGGATTCTTAAGAGAATGTTTTAGGATCTTTATTAGAGATAAGTATTTGAGGCGTCGAAATTTGCCTCTACAAGATTTTTTTTACATCTGCTTTTATGCAAATTTTAGTTACTAACACACTAGCTATTTTCTAGATTCTACTGAGATGTAACTATTTATTCTGAATCTCCTATACCCTGCATTTGTATTGTTTAGATACTACAGGTAATACTATCATTACGATCCTATAATAATGATAGTATACATGAAGATATATGCATAACGATTTATGCGTAATGATTCTGGCAACTCAGAGTGTAATACACGGTAGCGTAGTATAGAAAAGAATTCAGTAAATAAATAAATAAAATAAATAACTAAATAAAATTAATAGCCTCGACGGTTCGTTGTAGTGTTCCGTGGTCGTGTGATAGTTGTGACGTTGGATTTAGGGTCGAATTTATAGTTATGTTATAGTATGAATTCAATCCAATAATTTTTTGTCAAAAAAAAATATATGAACTCAATATCGTATTTGCATAAAATAAAAAAAAAACTTTCAAAATATTGTAACTTTATTAAATCACTTTAATAACACACAATTTTCTATTTATCGCTTAAGGGCAGTGTCATTAATCACCTGATTATTTTTTATCAGAGGCCTACCCCCCTCCCTCTTCCTCAATATATAAATAGTCAGGTTTTTATATATAATTTCAACTTTTTTTACCCCCCTCCCCCCTAAAAAATCACCTGATTTTTGTTACTCCCCTAATAATAACCCATATCTAATTTATACCAAACCATACGATTCGATCATGTAATTATGTACCTTCGACCCAGTAGACTTTAAATGCATATTCCAAATAATGCTTAACTAATTAAAACAAGGCCTTCCTATAGACGAGAAATCGTATAATCCCAACCTAACTTTAATTATTTGTAAATAGTATAACCTACTAATATATGGTTATACGTACATGTATGTCATACTCTTGTCTTTTTCTAAATCCTACATACTGGTAACTTCTTTTGTATTTCCCACTATACTACTGTAATATCCTTGACTGTACTACTATATGCGATATTAGAATTGCAATAAAGAAGCCTTTGTTCTTAGTATATGCCTTTTCTCTGGCTCTTATCGGTCGCATTAACAAGCCTAGACAATATTTGGATTCTTTTTTTGTTAGTAAAGTAATGCGAAACACGAAATCTGACAAATTCTCATATAAAAAAAAAAGTGTAGATCAAACTAATTTCCACGAAGTATGCATTTTTCTCGTTGTACCATTTTGTATTGAGTTAAAAACCCGGGTCTAATAAAAATGCAAACCATGATAGATTGTACAGCAGAGCAAGCTGGAAGAAATTCAAATGCATATACATTCATACAGTTTAAGATTTTAAAAAGTTGCTCATGCTAATAAAATTAAAAAACTGCTTATGGCTAATTTTAACTCGGGTATTTTACATAAGGAATATAATAAAATGAGAATCTTTGTGGTATAGTTTATTTAAAACGCGCGCCATTAAGTAATAATCTAAAAAAATTTTATATTAAGTAAATCGTTAAGGTTATTATTGATTAGTATATGTGATATAATCGAAGGGATCGATATTACGCATAATCCATGGTGCGAATAGCAAAAACACATGGTGCGAATAGCAATTCTCTAAACTTTTTTTTATTAGATTTGCTTACTGAGAGCTTTATTTTAAAAAAAAGTTTATTTAAATTGGACCACTAAATGCTAAAATAATTGCCAAAAACTGTTTTTTTGCTTTTTAAATTTTGGGAGTTTTTGCTAAAATGCATAGTATATAATCCCTGTACTAGATATCCAGGATCCTAATAATTGTATCATTTTTTATAGTCCTTTGTTTAGATATATAAATTATATTTTTTATTATTATAAATTTTAATATAAAAAACAAATTAATATAATAAGCTATTAATCAGTTTATTAATCAATTTATTAGTCAGGTTTGCTTTTAATATTTCTATTTAGTGATTAGATTGCTGATTAACTACAATTACAGAAACAGGAGCCAGATATCAATAAGATTTCTATATATAGCTATAAGGTTTTCCATTTTACTTACTTCCTTTTACTTTAGTTTATATTTAACTAAAACTATTCTTTTGCTAGCTACCAGTAATCTTATTGTCAAAAATACTAAATCAAATACTCTACTAGTACTCCACTCTTTTGAATATTATTCAAATCTAATAAAATAAATTTTTTAATAATATTATATTTAGTAGTTTTAAGTTGAATTTCTTTAATAAAATCATCATATCTACTTATCTAACTCTATATTAGTTTCTAAGGATTTCAAGTTCAATACCAAGCTAGTAATATATTAAATCAAATACAAATTTATATGTTCTAAATTGATAGTATAGCAATAATTAAATAATTAGTTAACAGCTTAGTTCAGTAAGAAATATATAAAATATATACAAAAGCCTTAAAACCAGTACTTTAAAACAAAGATGAAATCTGAAATATAAGCTAGTAAAATCTGCTATATAGAATAAAATTATGATTTTAATCTATTTTCATATAAAAAATTGATTTATTATTATCAAATTAGAGTATATAATCTGATATTAACTAGTAATATTCTATAATACCAAAATGCCAAATTTGATTAGGTCTCAAATATGTCAATTGACTAACTCACCTGTAATTTGTATAATATAAATTTTAAAGTGCATCAAAATAAATAAATAATTCCATAAATTCACATATATTTAAAAAAAAGGAATTGCTATTCGCACCATAGATTTTTGCTATTTGCACCATGGTACTTGTAGATCACCTCAATTTTGGCACTTAAATATTTTAACTTTTAAAAACTTTTATTAATATTATCTCTATGAGTTCTTGATAAAATTTTTTTATTTGAATTCTATGGATATGTAGAATTAAAATAAAAAAAATTTCATCAAATTTGGTCAAAAACTTGTAGAGATATCTTTGATAAAAGTTTCTGTAAACAATTTCAATTCAGCTTCTTTGTATTAAGTTTTTTTGCTTTTTAAAAATAACCCACTGTTCTTTATAACAAGATTTTTAGTGCATATCATGAACTAATAGAATCTCAAATTTTATAAAAAAATATTGAAAATCGTGAAAATATTAACAGTTTTGTAAATTTGAACGCATACGTTTTTGCAAGTTTTTCTCTAAACTTCAAATACTTTCAAAAGCACTTTCTCAAAATGAAATCTACAAAATGTGACTTAGTAAATTAATAGAATAGGTATTTGAGAGTCTTCAGTTAAAATTTCATCAAAAACGGATTAATATTGATGAAGTTATGATAATTTTTTCAATTTGCTTTCAGATTTAGAATTTTCTTTTGATAAAAACAGAAAAATTACCTTTAGGGCAGTGTCATTAATTACCTGATTATTTTTTATCAGAGGCCTACCCCCCTCCCTCTTCCTCAATATATAAATAGTCAGGTTCTTATATATAATTTCAACTTTTTTTACCCCACCCCCCCACTAAAAAATAACATGATTTTTGTTACTCCCCTTACAGGCTAGATTTTTACAAGTTCAAATGAAACAAGTTACTACATACTAATATAATCAATAGAGAATAGGCTAAAATTTTGCTTTCTAGAATTTCAAAGTTATTTGATTAAATATTTATTCTATAATAGCTTTTTTTCATTTGGTACAGCTTCTTTATAATATACTTTTTGGAAATAGAAGAATCTTTTATCAAAGATATCTCTGTGATTCTTGACCAAATTCAATAAAAATTTTTATTCGAATTCTATATCTAATATATTTGTAGAATTAAAATAAAAAATTTTTATCGAATTTGATCAAGTAGCTGCAGAGATATCTTTTGATCAAAGTTTTAGAGAATTTTAAAACACGTATCATATAACAGATATATTTAAATTTTTGATAAAACTTTGATTAAGGATATCTCTGCAACCACCTGATCAAATTTAATAAAAATTTTTTACTTATTTTACGGATCCATAAAATTTAAATAAAAAAATTTTCATCAAGTGTTGCAGAGATATCCTTGATCAAAGTTTTATCAAAAATTTAAACATATCTGTCATATGATACGCAGTTTGAAATTTTCTAAAACTTTGATCAAAGATATCTTTGCAACCACCTGATCAAATTCAATGAAAATTATTTATTTGAATTTTTTGGATCCATAGAATTCAAATAAAAAAATTTTCATCGAATTTGATCAGATGGTTGCAGAGATATCTTTTGATCAAAGTTTTAGAAAATTTAAAACATGTATCACATGACAGATACGTTTAAATTTGTTGACAAAACTTTGATCAAGGATATCTCTGCAACTATCTGATTAAATTTGATGAAAATTTTTTTATTTAAATTTTATAAATCCGTAGAATAAGTAAAAAAAATTCATCAAATTTGATCAGGTGGTTGCAGAGATATTCTTGATCAAAGTTTTGTCAAAAATTTAAACATATCCGTTATATAATATGTGTTTTAAAATTCTCTAAAACTTTGTTAAAGATATCTCAGCAACCACCTGATTAAATTCGATGAAAATTTTTTTATTTGAATTCTATGAATCCAAAAAAATCAAAAAATTCAAATATAAAAATTTTGATCTAATTTGATCAGGTGGTTGCAGAGATATATTTGATCAAAGTTTTAGAGATTTCAAAATATGTATCATATAACATATACGTTTAAATTTTTGACAAAACTTTGATCAAAGAATATCTCTGCAACCACTTGATCAAATTTGATGAAATTTTTTTATTTAAATTTTATGGATCCGTGGAATAAGTAAAAAAATTTTCATTAAATTTAATCAAGTGGTTGCAGAGATAACCTTGATCAAAGTTTTGTCAACAAATTTAAACATATTTGTTATATGATACACATTTTGAAATTCTTTAAAACTTTGATCAAAGATATCTTTGCAACCACTTGATCAAATTCAATGAAATTTTTTTATTTGAATTTTATGGATCCATAAAATTCAAATAAAAAAATTTTTATTGAATTTGGTCAAGAACTTGTAGAGATATCTTTGATAAAAGATTCTTCTATTTTCAAAAAGTATATTATAAAGAAGCTGCACTAAATGAAAAAAAGCTATTATGGAATAAATATTTAACCAAATAACTTTGAAACTCTAGAAAGCAAAATTTTAGCCTATTCTCTTTTGATTATATTAGTGTGCAGTAACTTGTTTCATTTAAACTTGTAAAAATCTAGCCTGTGATGGTAATTTTTCTGTTTTCATTAAAATTGAAAATTTTAAAAAATTCTGAATCTGGAAGCAAATTGAAAAATTATCATAACTTCATTAATATTAATTCATTTTTGATGAAATTTTAACTAAAGACTTTCAAATACCTATTCTATCAACTTACTAAGTTACATTTTAGAGATTTCATTTTGAGAAAGTATTTTTGGAAGCAAGTTTAGGGGAAAACTTGCAAAAACATATGTGTTCAAATTTCCAAAAACATTAATATCTTCACAAGTTTTCAATATTTTTTATGAAATTTGAAATTCTATTAGTCCATGATATGCGCTACAAGTCTTGTTATAAAATTTTTTTTAGTTAGCATAGTAAACTTTCTTGTAAATCATTGCCGAACAGTGGGTTATTTTGAAAAACCAATCAACATATTACAAACATCAGCGAAATATAATAATGTAAACTTGCGTAAGTTATTACGGCCCGAAATATTGCGCAATAATTACAGTCTAGACGAAATATTGCGCAAATAATTGCGAAATATTGCGCAATAAATAACGTAATATTATGAAATATATTACGCAAAATTACGAAAATTATAGCGTAATATTACGTTATATATTGCGCAATATTTCGAATTAATTCGAAACAATTCGAATAGACGTAAATGGTTCAAACAGCAAAATAT
>QKWP01002334.1:61566-73050 GCA_003550325.1 Gigaspora rosea
TTTTTGCACTTTTTTAGCTCTGATTTACTTTTTTAAAATACTAAAATAATTAAATAAAACTTTGTACAATTATATTTGAAAATAAGGATTACTTTTTTGCAAAATTAGTTTTTATATTATAAGAAAATAAATTATAGTTACATATAAGCTGAAAATAGATAATTTTAAGAAAAAATTTTTTTAAAAAATTTTATTACAATTTTTCTGCGATCTTATTTAGTTTTAGTTTTAGAACTATAGTTCTTAAGACAATATTGTAGTTTATATAAAGGATGACAACTTTCATTATTGCAACTTTAATGATTTACTTGTAAAAATTAAGACTTGTATTAGAAGTAAAGATTTTTTTTATAGACGGGAACATATAAAATTTGAAAAAATCTAAAGAAAAATTTTAATAGTAAAAATGCCAATACAAGAACTTTAAACATTTATTATATTAAAGTTTTCTAATGATTTTAAAAAAAATTTATAACAAAGTTACTAAAACAAAACTCAAAGAATATTTTTACTTAGAAAAGATATGGATAAAATCAATATTTAAAATTTTATTAAAAATTTTAAAATACGCAGGCAAATTTGCCTGTGTTACAATCTAAGGGATAGTGTGAATAGCAAAAATTCATGGTACGAATAGCAATTTTCTAAAAAAAAAAAATATTTATTATATATAGTAACAATCTCTTGTATAATGTACAATTAAAACAAATACAAATACATGTAAATTTATTATTATTAGAGTTAGAATATAGTTGAAAAAGATCTCTAAATATGTATATCATATTAATTGAACCTATTGTACAGATTAAATTTTTGGTACTATTGAGCATAAGTGTAATCTTGTATAGATTTAGAAATACTTTATAACTAATGATTATTTGCTCAGAGTTTTTAATCAAAATCATCGATTGTAGGCATATGCATACTTATATAAAATTTTTATAGCTAGTATTGAAAGCACTTTACAAGTAGAGAAGTATAACTAGATAATCAAAAAAGAGTTAAAAGCAAATAGTATGCTTTGTGAACTTGCCAAATACCTGGATCAGTGATTGAAAAATAAAGCACAATAGGAACAGTTTCATGAGTATAAAACTTTAACTATACTTCTAATAGTGCCTATAATTAGTTAGAATCTCTTTTCTGAAATAGTTGATGTGCTAGATAAATATACTACTAAAACAATCAGTAAAGTGCTTAAAGTTGAAATAGATTAATATCTTTATATTAATGCAAACAGAATTGAGTCTACAAGTAAGAAACTGATTCAAGAACAGGTAAATAAACATTATAGTGACAGATTGAAATAAAATCAGATTAAAATAAAATCAGAAATAAAGCATTATCTTATTAATCTTAAGTTGAGTTAAAATAAAATTACTTTTAAAGTTTGGGTTTGGGTTAGAGTTAGAATTTGGGTTTGGATTAGAATTTGGGTTAGGGTTTGGGTTTGGGTTAGAGTTGTTAATAGAAAAGTATAAATAATTCTAAGTGCTTAAATAAGAGTTTAATCTAATTTTATTTTGATTTGAAATAGCTATTAATAATTTTAGAGTTTAATATTTGAATAAAAATAAAAAAATAATAAACAAACTTACAATGGGTTTATAAAAGACAAATATGATACAAGGAATATAATGCTTTAATTTATAATTAATAAAATTGAACATGAAGATATCAAAGAAATTTGAAAAGTTACTAATTTGTATACTAAGAAAAGATATCATATCTATTTTGTAGTAATGTTAATCAGATTTCTTTTTTATGTTCCTGCCTTATAAGTATTTCTAAAGGCATTGTATGCTACTACTATTTTTATATAATGATGCATTTGGAAATTGCTTCCTTTTATATTTTTATAATACCTACTTAATAGTACAAGAATATATATCAAAATCAAAAAATATTAAAAAAAAGATAATATAATATTCAACAATAAAAAGTTGCATTTAACCTAGTCTTGAACAATTGTATAATTTCAATATACAAAACAGTCACCAAATTAGTCACTGCATTAGTTGCAAAAAAAACTGTTAATAAAAAAAATCAATATAGATAAATTTGAAAACTTGCACATAAAACCACTTATTTTGTATACAATAAGGATAGAGAAATAATTCATATTCTAATGAATTATATTAATAAGAAAAAAAATAAGCAACAAGCAACTAGAAGATTACAACTAGTTGCTAAGACTGATCAGAAACAAAATAACTCTAAAGATTTGTTAGTTGAACAATATATTACTAAACTAAAGATATTGTTATCAGAAGAATCTGAATTTGAACTAGAAAATGACAAAGAATTTGAACTAAGCTAGAAAGTGATAAAGAATCTGAAACAATAGCTACAGAGCCTGTGATAAGCCTTGTTAATATTCAGAATTCTTCTAAAGTTATTAGTAAAGGGAAATTTCAAAAAAAAAGAATAGTAAGGGCTGTGTCATTAATCACCTGATTATTTTTTATCAAAGGCCTGCTCCCTCCCTCTTTCTTATTATATAAATAGTCAGGTTCTTATATATTTTCAACTTTTTTTACTCCCTCCCCCCCTAAAAAATCACCCAATTTTTGTTACTCCTCTAAGTAGTATTAAAAAAAACAAAAACCAAAATGAAGTAAAAGTTCTGTTCATAGTTCATAAACATGTCAAATATGCAGCCAATTTGGTTATAATTTAGCATTTTATAAAAAAAAGTGATTGTGAAAGTTGATTTTAAGTACAGAAGTATTATATATCTAGAATAAAATTAGTATTATATTTAATCATATGATACAGAAATAAATGCTTTTAATAAAATAATATTTATATTTATACTAAAGTAGTTAATATTGCTACGTATAGCCCTATTTTGTAGCTAAAGTTTCATACTAACTTGATAGAATACAACTCTATCATACTATTTTTTACTTTACTTCAAAGTGCCTATCACTATATTTTTTTTATATATATAGTACTTTAAAAGACTATATATACTAGTATATATACAATTAAAGTTTATACAATAATACAATGTTGTTCAAACTATTTAGGACATTTCCAACTACTTATCTGTTATTAAACATTGTTATAGCTAAAACCAAAATAGCATTACAGTAATTAATAACTCAAAAAAAATTTTTGGCCTTAGAGTTAAATTCTTATTGCTAAAAGTCACTTAGGGCTGTGTCATTAATCACCTGATTATTTTTTATCAGAGGCCTACTCCCCCTCCCTCTCCTTTAATATATAAATAGTCAGGTTCCTTATATATAATTTCACTTTTTTTTACCCCCCCCAAAAAATCACTGATTTTTGTCACTTCCCTTAGCTAATATCAGATTATAGAAATTAGTAAATTGTTATTTAATATCATATTAGCTAAATGAGCTATTGGTGAAATAATTGGCAAAATAAGGTGACAAATAAAAATATCATATATGACTAATTTTTAATTTTTGTATTATATCTAATATCAGATATTATTTGGCAATATATAACAATATTGCACCCAAAAGCAATATATACTGTATATTGCTAAAAATAAGCTACCTTCTAAAATAAGCTACCTCCTAGTTTTGATTCAAAAACGTAAAAACATTTTTGATCTGTAAATAAGCTACCTTTGTCGCACAGATAATTAACAAAATTTTAGTTCTGAAAATAAGCTATCCTCATGATCGATGAATATTGCTATAGGACCCCGAATAATACATATAGAGGTTATATTGGCTTTAATATAAACTTTTTATAAATTTTATCCACTTTTTAGTAGAGGTAATTAACCTTATTTTATATATAAGCTTTAATATTTAAATAATTTATCTATTTAACAAATATAACAAATATATTTTACTTTTAAAAAAATTTTTTTTTAAAATAATCTTTCTTTAAAAAAATTTCTTTTTTTTATTTAGTTATCCAAATTTTAGGGTGTTAGTTTATGGTGACCTGTCGCCATAGAGACCCATTATTGATTAATAAAAATCGATTATATCATCTAATAAAATTTTATAACATCGAAAATTAACTCGGATCAAATCCCATAGAAATAATCAAATAAAGTAAGTTATTTATTACGGTCATTTACATCATAATAACCTAATAAATCCGTATGCTCAAACATATTTTATTAATCAGAATCAAGAGAAAAAAAATCTAGTTGCTAATATCAGCTACTACTATATACAATCAACTAACTACTCTAACCACAAAAAACCAACTATACTCAACGAAGCTGAAGGCGATACAAAATTAGACTAGCAAAAACTTCAACACAAAACCAAAGCAACGAAATTACACCAACGAAAACTACAACACTGAAGCATACTAGTAAAAGCTTCCAAAAACGACGATGAAATCACACTGTGAAGCCCAAAAATGCCGACGAAATCACACTAGTGAAAGCTTCCAGAAACGACAAACCAAAGCAACGAAAAACGACAATATCAAAGACTCCAAAAGCAAAGACTCCAAAAGCGAAGACACCAAAGCGACGAATCACCAAAAGCGATGAAATCACCAAAAACGACAATATTGAAGGAAAAAAAAATTTAAATAGAAAAAAATTTAAATAAAAAAAAAAAGCAAAAAAGGTTCCAAACCAAAGTGACAATCTCCTCAGCGTAAAACCACAAAAACGATGACGAAATTATATTAGTGGAAGCTTCAAAATAACGGCACCGAAACAATAATTACAGCAGCAAAAAAAAAGCTTCTCAAAAACGCTCTGACAAAATCGTACTCGTAAAAGCTCTAATAATGATGACCCAAAATGACCTATCCAGTGAAGCTAAACCCGAAAGAATAAATTAGTTCAAGCTAAAAAATTAAAAAAAAAAAGCAAATAATAAAAAAAAAAATACTTATCTCATAAGAGCTGGTTCCGGTTCTATGTTTTAAGCAAAACTATACCTACAAAAAAAGAAGAGTTAACATATACAAACAAGAAAAATAAGAAAACAAAACACAAAGTGAAACTACTTATCTTATTACAGATTCTAGTTTCAATTTCTACTCTTCCTGCGTCTTAGTAAAGCCAAGCTTAAAAAAAAAAAAGGTAGTTTTATTTAATAAAGCATGAGAAAAAAAAATACAAAAAAAATAAACTACTTATCTTGTATAATTCCGGTTTAAGCAAGTCTAACTATTACTTGCATTAATAAATAAAAAAATAATAAAACGAAAAAGCAAAGCGAAGAAAATATAACAAAATAAAAAAAAATAGAACAAAGAGTGAAAAAAAGCAAAAGAAAATAAAAATAAAAAAAAATAAAAAAAGAAAATGCGAGAAACAAAATGCCAGATCTTTAAGAGTCATTGCCGGTAAAAAAAAATTATTATATGATTGCTGATCTGGCCAATCATATAGAGTTGCCATGGCGACGGGTCGCTATTGTCTTTTTGCCCAAATTTTAAATATAACCTATCTAAAATTTATTAATTTTATCCATTTTAAATAACGTAACATTAAAGGCTTTTATCCACTTTTAAATATAACCTTTTGGCCAATATCCGCTTTTCAAATATAACATCTTAGTAAAAAAGTGCCTTTTTTATCCAAAATTTCAATATAACCTTTATATGTATTATTCGGGGTCCTATTCTATATAGTAAAGTAGTAGTAAAGTTCAAATTTTACTAGCAAATTGATTAAAGTCACTTAAATAAACTTGTTCAGCAGATCAAAATACATATCTTTAAAAATTTTATAAAAATCAGAAAAGTTTTTATTATTTGACTTTAATTTTTATGTTCAACAGTTTTTTTTAAAAAAAAACTATCAAACGTAAAAATTAAAAGTCAAATAATAAAAAGTTTTCTAATTTTTATAAAATTTTCAAAGTATATGTATTTTGATCCGCTGAACAAGTTTACTTAAGTAACTTTAATCAATTTGCTTAGTAAAATTATAACTTTACTATGTAGCAATTATAATCGATTGACTAAAAATTGCTTTATTAGTTACCCTGATTTTTCTGCATAATTATTTATTGTTTACAGCATATTTATTTATTGTCTACAGTATATTTATTTATTGTTATAAATTTTACTTGTTAGAGTATTGTATTTGAAAATAAGCTATCCTTTTTGTTGTATCTTAAATTATTTAAAAAGTAAATAACTGATAACCTAAAAATAAGCTATCACAGATTTTTTTTATTAAAAATCAGCAACAAAAGGTAGCTTATTTTTAGCAATATATAGTATATGTAATGCAAGATAGCAATATCTATTTAACTCTAATGCATTTTTATAATTTTATATAAGTTAAAAAATTTTTAATATTTTAATTTTTTTATTTAAATATAACTTGTAAAAGTATAATAATCAAATATTATTCAAATTATCTTAAAATTTTGCAATATATAGTATACAATTTTATTTCCTGAACAATGTTATTAGAGCATTATTATTAATTTACTTAGTATAATTTTAACTTTATATATAGCAATTATAATTAATTATTTAAAAAAATAAAATTTAAAAAATTTTTATTTTTTTATTATATTAAAGTTTCTGCTTGAGAGATATGTCTTTTATTCAAGCTTTTGGATTAAGAAATCCTCTTTAGAACTTTGACATTTGTTACAAAGATAAGGATAAAACTAGCCACATGTACATTTTTTGTTGTTTAATTTAAGTAGTCCACTTAAAGGTTCTATCTCATGGGTTCTACACTAGCTACTATATCTGCAACTCAACTAGGAAATTGCCTATTTAAATCCTTTAGTTTCTGTTCCTCCTGCTCATTCTACTTGTTTTACCGGTATAGTCCTATAATATATCAGTCAGTCAAGATCAGTTCTCAGATGCTATTAATAAATAACTCCTTAGAACTACTTAATTCTCATAAGAAACTTGGTAAAAGGACCTCCAAAATATACATAGATATTAGTTTGCTTATTTTTTATGCAGATTTTTTTTATTTATAGGGGATGGCTAAAGCCAGGTGTATTTATATATTTTTGATTATTTAATTAAAATTAGGGTAAGAGTTAGTTAGGGATCAGGGTTAGGGCTTAATTTATAAGTAAAATTGTCTTTCTAACATTTTTTATTAATACTCCTAGACAGGTTTAGACATTTATTTTTTGTATTTTCAGTGTTTTTCTTTGTTTTTGTCTTGTCAGACTGATCCGTAAAGATTAAATTTTACGATTTGATTGGCTTTATATCACGTGAATGCACCTGGCTTTAAATGCCCTATTTATAGTAATTTTTTGCTTATTTTTAAAGTTTTTCACAGATCTTTCTATTTTTGGGGTACGTCTAAAGCTGTGTGCGGTCATGTGTTTTTGACTTTTTGATTAGGGTTAGGGTAAGGATTAGTCTGGAGTCAAAGTTAGAATGTTTTATATAGTAAAATTGCCTCCCCGACATTTTTTGTTAATGCCCCAAGGTAGGTTTAGATGCTCGTTTTTTGTATTTTGGAAGTTTTTCACTTTTTTTCACTTTATTTTCTTCGTTGGGCTGATCCGTGTCAATCAAAACAAGCAATTTTATTGGCTCTATGTCACATGACACACACGGCTTTAGATGACCCCTATTTTTGATAATTTTATAATAAACCTGCCCTATTTATATATTTTTTGGGTCCTTTGGTAGAGCATTCACTGTCCTACACAGATATTACCTACTTCAGTAACTTATACATTCACTGAAACTTAAACTTGTGGTTAGAAAATACTCTACAACTACTACTATTATCTACTTCTGCTTTTGTAAAGTTTGCTCTGACCTAGCATCCACCATTATCTTTCTACTGGTCCTTTTCTAATACATTTCAAACAGGACCCAGGGCATCTAGTACAGAGACTATACATTATATATTTCAGCAAAATTTGAGAAGCAAAAAATAGTTTTTGGCAATTATCTTGGCATTCCAATTTGAATAAACTTTTTTTAAAATGAAGCTCTCAGTAATGTGCATCTAACAAAAAAAAGTTCATTCAATTTTAATTACTAAATCAGAAGTTATTTAAACAAATATAGTTTTGTCATTTTAGCAAATTAGGTCAAAATTGGCCAAAATTCAGTTATGATCTATATAAAAGATGTCTGGAGTTCTTTTTAATCTTCCAATCTAGTTAGCCTGGAAGAGTTGATTTACCTGGTATTAGGTACTATATGTTTTTTTTTCTTCTGATACCTACTTTTGAAACATAGCCGTTTTCTTTTGGTATGATTCTGGCAACCAGGTTGATAGACCCTTTTCTCCAAAGGTCTTGTTGTTACATTTCGGGCTTTGGTTTCCAATATTCCAGTTCTCGTAGCACTATCAAACACAGGTCAAAGTTATACATATCAGTATAATATTAGGTATCTGATATATATATTATATGATATGTATATGATATGTGACCGATATGTGTAAGATATATTTATACATATACCCGATATGTGTAGAGTTCATGCAGAATATTGAACACATATCGGACACATATAGTACACATATGAGGTGAGTCTGTAAAAAAGAGACAAATTTTTTCTAAGAAAGTTTTTTTGACTTTGAGCTTAAATATTTTAACAACTATCTTAATAAATTTAATAAATTTTTTTTTTATTTTAATTCTATATAATTTCAAGATTAAAATAAAAAAATTTTTAGCAAATTTGACTAAATAGTTGTTAAGATATTTTAATTTAAAAATTAAAAAAATTTTACTAAAAATGATTTGTCCCTTTTTTACTGACTCACCTCTATATAGTATACATGCCGTATATATATCAGGCACATATCCATATATAAATTCTGTAATGCATCATGTACCCGGTATATATTATAGAATACCCAATATGTATAGAGTTTATATAGAATATCAGACACATATTGGACATATATAGTATATATGCTGTATATACATCAGGTACATATCACATATAAATTCTGTAATAATGATAGTAATATTACTATTTTATTTTAATTTTAATTTATTTATTTTTTTATTTTTTAATATTAAGGGTGTAGCTCCTGCCCCAAACTTTATTAATACTTAAGCAAATTGACATATAGCGGTACCTTTTATACATACATATTATATACAAGTATTGGAACTAGGACTTCAAACTGTGAAACCTTTTATCCATGGCTAAAACCTACCAGAGCCTACCATATTCCTATTTATATAGTTGACCTGGATTTGTACATCCCTTTTCAACCAACAATCAGCATCCACATGTCCGCCACTTTACCCACTTTTTCTAATTTATCACTTTCAATTTGGTGTGTGTTGCCAGGTAGGCGCTTTATGCTTCCAAGTTGGTGTACCAGAAATCTGGTTACCCAGAAAATCTCTTACTAGCGTACTTCTTGGGGTCAAGCCATGCAGCTGCCTCTACCATATTGAGTAAGTATCTCAAGCCTGCATGCTGCCGCAACCAGCTGGTTTCCTGCGACTTGAGGACCCAGGATTTAATGTTCTGAATTTGGAAATGTGCGAACGACTGTACTTCCCGCTATGGTAGCAAGGACCTGAGCTTTTGCAGATGCTTCCAGTGCCGAATATAGTTGGATGGCATCATGAGGCTCGAGAGAACCCGATCACCACTGCAAGCACTTATACTAGCATATACCCGTATTGGTGGTCCCAAATCCTCTTAGTGTCCGAAGACTCCCATATGGGTACGCCCAGAGCTCCGTTGGGAATTGACACGTACACGCCTCTATGTTTCTGCCTCTTATTGGCCAATTAGTTCTGTCAGCCCTTGCAAAGTTCACTAGACCCCAGTACCTGGTCAGTTACTCTTTGGATCCTTTTCACTAGTAATTCCAGACTACCAATCCAGTTGGCCCGGAAGGATCGGTCTGCTAGGCTTTAGGTGCCTAAGGTCTCCCTTTTCTTGGTTCATGCTTCTATAACATATGACCTTTTCTTCCAGTACGACTCTAGTGGCCAGGTTGGTGGGCTCCCTTTTGCCATAGGGCCTCTTGCACGTCCAGTTTCTAGGTCAGTCACCGCTAAGATCCTTTTCCCCGGTACCGTCGAAAGTCCAGCTACCTCTCCACTCGGGGCTTGCCAAATGGGTTTCAATTGTTCTAGTCCCTTGGTTTTTACCAAGGTTACAGGTAATCTACCCGATCGATGAACAAATGTTACCATAACACAGACCTATTTTTCTAATTAATTTTAATTTATTAAAAATATACATACAATTAAGTCATTTAAAATTTTTTATTTACATAACATAGTTAACGAACATTTTAAATATTTACTCTAATACAATTATACAATTAATACAAAATTAACAAGAATGTAACAAACTAACCTTAATCACATAATTTATACTAAAAAAAATCTAACTCTAAAATTTAATATTAATAATAATTTTAATTAATATATATGCTAGCAAATTGCCAATTTGCTATTTACAATATTAGTAACTACATATATATTAATTAAAAATAAAATATAAAAAATAAAATAAATATGAAAGAATTTAAAATCAATGATCTCATGGTGAGCCGGAAAATAAAGATATATAAAAAATATAAGCTAGCAGACTTAGCAAGATAGTTATCCATCACATTCGTATGGCTAGAGCTTGCCAGAGGTTTTACTACTTATATTTACACTGTCTACAATCATATATGGAATTTAAATTCAATTAATATATATACTAGCAAATTGCCAATTTGCTATTCATAGTATCAGCAACTACATATATATTAATTAAGAAAACTAACAAGGTACCCAAGGTAAAATCTACAAGACACCCCAAAACGCACCATGCAACGTTGAAATCAGCAAAAAGACACCTAAGACAACCACGAACTCGTACAGAAAGCACCCAAGAAAACTGACAAAGCACCCAAAATGAAATATATGACAAAAAACACCTAAAGCAATTTCGAAATTGGCGATAAGACACCACGTAGTCATACAAGAAACAGGCAAAAAAACTAGCAGGCACCCAAAATGAAATCTCTGAAATGCATCCGAAACAATGTGAGCCAATCACGAAATTATTCAAAGACCTAAAAAAGAGAAAAACTAAAAAGTATTTTTTAAACTAGAGCGCGTCAACAAAAATATAACAAAAAGAAAAAAACACTATGCCACTAGCGATGAATAATATACTGAAATGGTCGATACCAACGATGAAGTACCGACTAATGACTCCAACGCCGAAATCTGAAACTGTTATCTGAAGAACCTAAAAAAGAAAAACGGTTAAGTTAGTATTTGAACTAAAATGCGATACTAACTAACGATGCCAACAACGAAAAAATACACGTACCAAAATAGATAACACCAACAGCGGTGAAAGAAGTTGCACCATCAATGAACAACCAGCAATAGAAGTTGCTACGGCACCAATGACAAAGCTTCAAAATGGACGATACCAATGACAAAGTTATTTCCTGAAAAGTGTAACTGGGAAAATAAATTAAATAAAATATATTAAAAAAAAACTTACTGGTAATAAATTATTAAATAAAAAATAAATAATAATTTTTTTTTTTTTTTTTTTTTAAAGGGAGGTCTATCCTCTATTTCTTTA
>QKWP01002335.1:0-10061 GCA_003550325.1 Gigaspora rosea
ATGTAACATGATTTGCAGATCATTCTAAAAAACTGCACATTTCCAAACCGGGTTTTTTACTAAGTAAATTGCAAATCATTTTCTCTGGTTGACTCACGGATTATCAATTAATAGTAACTACAAGTCACTTTCATTATAGTGAACTCTTATTATAGTGAACTCTCAATATAGTGAAGACTAATTAAAATCTCGATATAGTGAAGTTAAGCTCAAAGCCAACTTATATAAAATTCTCTCGATATAGTGAATTTACTAATAAAACTCTCGATATAATGAATTTTTTAAAAATTTTTATTAATGGAATGGATCACTTTACTATAATGAGAGTGACTTGTATAATTATATACTATTTAAACTTCTTTTTATTTGTTTAATATTTATAAAAAATTTTAATATTACTTATAAAACAAAAATTTATAATTTTTAAAAAAACTTTAACTTTAATTTGTTAAATTTTTTATATATATTTTATATTTAAATTTAACTAATTTTAACACCTGGTTAAAGTTATAAATTTTAATCACCCTTTATTTTATAGAAGTTTTTTATATAGTGCTACAAGTCACTTCTTATCAAATGCGCCAAATTTGGTTAAATATATTCAAGATATGCCAAATTTGGCTAGATATATCCAAGATGCGCCAAATTTAGATTTGGCTAGATATAAAAATTTGTAATCTAAATTCGCAAATTTTAGCTTAATTTTAAACCTGATTTTCTCAATAACTAACAATTAGAATTAGCTCAAATTTTTACTGTAAATAGTATCGGTATCAGACTATAACATACTAATTTCAGCAAATTTGACCTGGTAGTTCTTGAGTAATTGCTTGCATACGATAGTCAAAATTTTTTTAAAAAAATTGACTATCGTATACAAGCAATTACTCAAGAACTACCAGGTCAAATTTGCTGAAATTTTAGTATGTTATAGTCTGCACCGATACTATTTACAGTAAAAATTTAAGCCAATTCCAATTGTTAGTTATCGAGAAAACTAGTTTTAAAATTTAGCTAAAATTTGCGAATTTTTAAACTATTGATATTAATCGAATTTTTATATTATCGATTATTACCAATTAAATCGATATATATCAATAATCAATTATAATCGATTGGAGTTAGTAATCGATTAATAACCCCTCAAACAAATAAAATCAATTAAATTAATCGATTATAATCGATTATGCCAATTATAATTGTTATGTATCACTTTAAAAAATTTCGTGATATATTAACACTAAACATAGTACATACATATGTTGTGAAGGGCCAAATTATTATAGGATAAAGATATTCAGACTGATATAATTGATGCTAATGCTATTAGTTTGGTCTTACAAAGATCTAGAACTAGTCAAGAACTGATTTATCGTTTTTACACCAATTTTATGTAGATCAAATATATGTGACAGCCAATTTTGATATAAATTATATATAACAACAAGGCGCCAATTTTATAGCTCACATAATAAATTGTATAAATTTTTTAAATTTTAATATCATATAATTTTGATATTTGGACTTTTTAAAAAATTTTAACTGATAAGTTTGATAGAGCTAAAGATAAAGATTTATTTTTATTAGTTAATTATTAAATAAATCTTTAGATTTTATAGTTATAAGATTTTAAAAAAGCAATCAGAATTTGATGAGAAGTGACTTGGAGCACCATATAAAAAATTATCCTTTAAAGATTAGGGTTAGAGTAAGGGTATAGGTATATTAAGTTAGAGAATAGATTGATTATTTATATGCAAAATTAGATGCCAAAAACTTTTATTTAATAGCCCAAAGCTAGTTTTTGTAATAAAATTTTGCAATATTAATGATTTTTTGATTTTTTTCTAAATTTTCTTAAAATTTTCTTTATTTTGTTACACAAGATCCTGCGACCTGATTGGTATATTATAGGGTGGGTATATCACCAGGGGGGCAAGTTAGCAACACTTTTTATATTTTTATATTTATACTAAAAATTTTAAAATAGCTTTTTTTTAAAAATTAAATTTTTTTTTAAAAACATTTAAAAAACTTAAACCTAAATATATAATTAAATAGAATCTATAAATTTTTTTTAATTCAACTTTTACCAAAATATTATTGACTTTTATACTTTATATAAATTTTTTAATAGTATTATTCTAAAATGCTATTTAAATAAATAATATAAGTAACTACCAATGTATTAATATATTTTATTAATATTAATATCTTTGTTAAATGCTAAAATAATTAAACATTTGCTTTTTTTATATATATATTATTAACAAAAACTACTAATTTTTATTTAATCCTCATTTTCAATATTATTACTATAATTATATTTATATATACCTACTACCAAATTTATTTACCCTCATTTATATTTATTTAATCCAACAAAAAAAAACTATATTATTATTAAAATTTAAACAAAAATATAATAAAATCACTAATAAAAATCTTTTTGTTAATATAAAAAATATAATTTAATATGTAATTTTTTATAAAAAGCAATTTTTTTCAAAATAACTATTTATTTATTTTTTTCGGGTCTACTAAAATGCACTTATGGTACTCTACACCATGTTATACAAACCTATTAAAATAGCTAATCAAAATTTAGGATCAGGTATACTGTAATATAAAATTTCAGTTTTTTTGTTTATTTTTTAAAAAAACATTCATATCTCTAAAGTTTGCATATGAAACCATTTTTGGGACTCTAATAAAAAAAATTCTTTGCTAAATTTTGGTATAAACTATGCTTTTTGCCCTATCTCAGGTCTCACCCTAACTTTAAGGTAATGAAAATTTAATTTTTGTTTTATAAAAATTTATTTTGTTTTTGTTATACAGATTTGCAAATCTAATTTATCCATGTATAAAACACTATAGGTGCATTTTATATTATCCTATTTTTTTTATACTATTGTACCTAATCTTAAAATAGATTAAATTTTTATTTAAATACCATATTTTATAAAAAAAATCTCTCTAATTTTATTGTAATTCTACAATACAATATTTATTTTATCACTATATTCTAAATTGATATATATTTATTATAAATTTAATAAAAATATAAACATTTAATACAACAATACACATTTTAACAAAAATCTTAAAATTTGAAAACCATTTTTTACCAATTTTCTTAATATCTTTTTTTTTACAATAAATCTTTTAGTAAAATACATATCTCTTAAACTATAAACAAATCCAATCAAATTTGCCTAGACCATTGCTATAAATATGCTTACAATCTATATTTTTTAAAACTTAAAATATTGAATAAAATTTTTTTAATAATATTATAAAATTAAAAATTATATTATAATATTATTTAAATTTAGGAGATTGTTAAATATCGCAAGTTGCTATATTACAGATTAATATAATTGACCAATTAAATCACAGGATCTTGTATAACAAAACGAACGAAAAATTAGAAAATTTTACAAAAAAAATCTTAAATAACATAAAATTTCATTAAGTAAACTAGTTTTGGGCTTCTAATTAAAAGTTATTAGTGCATATATATATGCACCCTCTAATCTAATTGTCTGGAGCGTAGCGACAAACTTATACTTTTATGCTCTTTGATGACCAAAATTACGTTTTTAATGTATTATAATTAAAAATATCAAAAACGTAATTGTTGCATTTTCTGGATATAATACCGCATGCCTATATTTGCTCATTTAGTGCAACAACAACACAAATTTTACATGTTTGTATCATGGGCCGATTCAACTCAATTATCTGAGTAACTAATTTATACATATTGTAATTGTCTATAGCGTATGTTTTTTCCTTCGCTTAAATTATTTTTTTATATAACTTCTAAGCCTTCGCTCAATTACTTTACTGTTTTCACTCAAATTATTTACTAAATCTTCACTTAAATTACTTACTGAACCTTCGCTCAAATATGTTTTTTTAATTTTTTAAAAGGGCCGACATTTTTTTTCAATAAACTATGTACATGTATGTACTAATAATTAAATGGGCTAAAATTGTGTAACATGTATTGCTAAATAAAATAGATTTACATTTTCTAACAATATGTCTAAAAAATCTTTTGTTTAAATAAATGAAAATTTAATATAAGGGCACTGACATTTATTAAGTAATATTTTAGAGGGTGGGGAGTCAAAAAAATCTTACCTTAGTTAAATTTGATTGGCCAAAATTCTTTTATAGATCTTACCTAGGGGTGGGGGTAAGCCCCTATAGTAAATGGATATTAGATAATAAATGTCAGCGCCCTAAAGAAAAAAATACAGAATAAAGAAAAAAATATCAAAAAATAAAAATAAAAATAAAAAAAAATACAGAATAAAGAAAAAAAAATAAAAAAATAAAAAATATGAAATAAAGAAACGATAGTTAAAAAAAAAAAGTTAATAAAAATAATTTAAATTTAAAAAATTAAAAAAACGATAAAGTTAATAATAAAAAAAAAAGTTAATAAAAATAAAAAAAACTAGATAAAAGTTAAATAAAAAAAAATAAAAAATAAAAAAGTAAGTGTACATGCATACATGCATATATGGGAATAAAAGTAAATTCTGGTTATTCCTTATTATAGGAATAACCAAAAATTTACTTTTATTCCTACCATCGTTATAAATTAAAAGAAAAAAATAATAATAATACAAAAAAAATAAAAAATAAAAAAACATTAAATAAGAAAAATCATTTAATTAAAAAAATATCAGTTAAAAAAAATCGTTAAATAAAAAAAAAAAGTGCTTTGTTTACTTTTTTTTTATTTATTAGTTTGTTTTGTTTATTGATATTCTTTTTGTTTTCTTAATGGCAGATAAGTAGTTACTGCAATTTTAGAGATTATCACAAATTATAATAGGCGGTGCCTATTATAATCTGCGATGATTATACTTTTTAAATATTTGCACAGATTTTTGATAAAAAATCTGCGAAGAACTGCAAAAATCTAAATTTTGAAGATCTTTGCAATGTTTTAAACAAGATTTTGCACTTATTTGATAAATTTAAAGATCACTACAGATTATTAATGTTTTTAATTTCCTGATATAGATATCCGGGATCCTATTTAGCTAGAGGCTTAAGCTCTTACCGAGAGTCTTTAGCTCCTCCCAGGAGTTTATAACTCCTTCTGAGAGTTTATAACTCCATCTGAAAGTTCATAACTCCAATATGCTATAATGATCATTCTCATACTATCCTATGACAAAGATGTCCTTAATATCAACAACAAAACTATTATATTTTTAAGTGCCCAAATATAAAACCTTTAACATAAAATACACTATGCTTGTTAAAATGCTTATCTCAAAACAAGTTAAAGAACTTTAAGTAAAAAATTATTGTGGTTCTTTCTATAACAAACAGATACCTATTGCTCTAGATTTTATACTAAAAGCAATCTAGAATATTACTATAAAAAATGAAAAAAACTCAATACAGAAAAATAAAGGTTATAATGAATGATCTGGTATTAAAAATTATTATAAACTGAAATCAAAAAGGTTAAATAAAAGATATTTAAATATTATCAAAAATTAGCTAACTAGGATTATACATAAAATAGATAATATATATAATGCTAACTAGTATTATAAAAAGAATATCAAATTTAAAATGATCAAGAAAGAAGACCCAAGGCCCCAAAACATAAAGAAAAAACTATCAAATAGAAACTAGACTTACACAAAATAGAAAAAGAAATTAAAAATAAAGAAAACAATTCTGCTAAATTACTACAAAACTTGCTTAATATCTGTAATGCTCTATTCTAAAAAATAGCCTAAAAGAAAAAAGAAACCATAGATATAGGTGCTATTCCTAGACCCAAAAATTTGTTTGTTATTTGACTAAAGATACTTCTAAAAAATTTTGAATAGAATAGAAGTAGAAAAAAATAAGAGTATTAAAAAAAGTAATATAAATAAATTGCCAAAACAGATAGTGCAAGTTGTAAAATTATTGACAAGTTCAACCCAAAGGAGGAAGAGAAAATAGTACTATACCTAGGGCACCCAATAAAAGCATGAAACGAGTTCCTTTAGAAATAATAGAAGAATATTACTATTTGATAAACTATTTCTTAAAGACCAAAAAAAGTGATATTACAGATCTTTATATTAATTTATCAGGTACTAGAACTTCCATTGTTGCTCCAAAGAACCAAAGATATATAAGTTCTGTTCCAAATATCACTAAAAAGCCCTATCATCAAAATTGACTATAACTGAAATTCTTGACATCTACTATAACCTTGATGAACTTATAGAAAAAACTTTAGATATTGTCAAGTTTGGTACTAATGAAGAACAAAAAAATATATTAGAAGTTCTACTTAAAGAAATAGCTACTGAATATACACTTATGCAAAAATTGGCTTCTAGAGAAAAAGAATCTATTAGAGAACCCAGAATTGAAATTAATACTAACGAGAATAAAAAAAGAACAATAAAGAAATAGTAGATAATTAAAGGTATTTACAGAAAAAGAGAAGCTTAATTGCACTTGTAAAGTCTAAATAGAAAAAGTTAAAAAATTTAAAGGGACAAATAGTGAAAAAGTAAAAAAACCTACTAGATGAATATTTGATAGAATATACAAAACAAATACAAAGTTAAAGAGAATAAAGATAAGGAAGTAAAAGTTAAAAAGAAACCCTTGTTGACTTATCTAAAGTTTGCAAAAATAAATCATACTGATAAAATGAAGAACCTAAAAATTATCAGAATAGAATTGGAACCAAAAAAGATGTTAAAAATAGTAATAGAAAAAATGAAGACAAAATATTTATATATAAATAAAAACCAGCAAAGTCTCACCTTAACATTTTTTAAAAAAAAAAAAAAAAAACCAATAAAATGTATTAGCCTAAATATTGTTGTTTGAAAAAGACTAAGCATAGGAGTATTTTTTAAAACAGAATATAGTAATAAAAATAGAACTAACAAGATGAATAATAAACTCTTAGAGGAGTTAGAAGGGCTATTAATACAGATAATGTGAACAGAAGGCTTGGACCTGGTCTTGAAAATAATATCAAAGTTGAAAAGAAATTTTGCAGAATTATCAGAGGTATGCTAAAATAGATATTGTTATTAAAAAGGAGTTAAAAGAATTGAACTTAAAAAGAAAAGTGTGAATAACAAAGCCTTAGATAAAAATAATTATGAAATATTTGAAAAGAATAATATTAACAAAATGAAGAGAAAAAAATAAAACTAAAAACTCCCAAAAAAAAAGAAGCTCTAAACTATGTATATGAAAAAGAAGATTTCAAATCTGATAATAATATAGAGATAGTAATTGTAGATAAATCTAAAATTGATAATACGCAGTTGAGAAACCAATTCCAAAAACCAATAGTACAATCGTAAAAATTAGAAATAAAGATAATGAAAATAATAAACTTATATTATAAAAAATTAATAATAATATAGAAGATGATAATAAAGAAAAAATAGTAGTAAAATATATTAAGCAAGTAATAAGGGAATTGATAGTTTATTTGAGTTAAGTCATAAAGTAGTTCAAACTACTTAATGCTCTAATAAATAGCAAAACAACTTCAAATGATAATATCAGAAGTGTAACTTCTGAAATTGGTAATGTAAATCAATATATAAATATTGTTGAATCTATGGATAACAAATAGTTAATTACCTATTTAATCCTGGAAGAAAGTATTTATTCAAATATTCTGTTTTGATTCTAAAAATATATATTGCATAAATAAGTAAATTTTTTAAAAAAAAAAGAAGAAAGAGAGGATTATATTTATACATAGGACATATATAATAAGTTGGAGAGATTTACCTATACTAATCTGGTCCCCTAATATTGAAAGCTATGGGTAGTTAATAGGTTACAAGAGGACCCCGGACATCTAGTATAGAGATCATACTTGTTTTTTTCAGCAAAAACACAAAATTTGAGAAGAAAAAAAAGGTTTTTGCCAATTATCTTGGCATCTAGTAGACCAATTTGAACAAACTTTTTTTTTTAAATGAAGCTCTCAGTAAGGTACATCTAACAAAAAAAGTTTATTCAATTCTGATTACTAGATCAAAAGTTATTTAAACAAATATATTTTGTCGTTTTTAGCAAATTGGGCCAAAATTGGCCAAAATCCAGTTATGATCTATATAAGAGATGTCCGGGTCCTGTTACAAGGTTGCTATGCCCAAAATATTAGATTTGCTATTTCTGTCAGATTAGCTATTTATGGCATATTGGGCTAATATGCAAGAAATCACAGAAATCAAATAATGGTATAGCAAAAATGCTATATTATTTTATAGCAGCTACTATACATACCCCTAAATTTGCTATTCATACCCCCTATCAAAATTAAAATATTTAAACCTTTAAGCGAAGGTATCTTAACATACATCTGACTAAATTCAATGAACTTTTTTTTATTTGAATAATATAATTTTGTAGAATTAAAATAAAAAAAAACTTTATCGAATTTAATTAGATAGTTGTCAAGATACCTTTACTCAAAGTTAGAAAAAAATTAAAACATCTATCAAATAAAAGCTGCACCAGGACCCTGAAATATACATAGATAGGTCGAGTATGAGTTTGCTTATTTTTGAGATTTTTATACAGATCTTTTCTATTTATAGTAATTTTTTGCTTATTTTTGCAGTTTTTCTTCAGATCCTTCCTTTTTTAGTAACCCTATAATTAACCTAACCTATCTATGTATATTTCAGGGTCCTGCTGTGCCAAAGTTTTTAAAGCTTTGAGTGAAGATATTTTAACAACCATCTGACCAAATTCGATATTTTTTTTTATTTGAATTCTATGAATTTATAGAATTTAAATAAAAAAAGTTTATCGAATTTGGTCAAATGGCTATCAAGATATCTTCATTCAAAATGTTAAAAAACTTGGTGCAGCTTTTATTTTAATAGACGTTTTGATTTTTCTTTAACTTTAAATGAAGGTTTCTCGACAACTATCTAACTAAATTTGATGGATTTTTTTTTATTATAATTCTATAAATTCATATTATTCAAATAAAAAATCTTTGAATTTAGTCAAATGTGTGTCAAGATACCTTCACTCAAAGTTGGAGAAAATCAAAACATCAATAAAAAAAAAAGCTGCACCAAAGTTTTTTTAAAACTTTGATCAAAGTTATCTAGACAACCATCTGACCAAATTCTATGAACATTTTTTTTATTTGAATCATATGAATACATAGAATTCAAATAAAAAAGGTTTATTAAATTTAGTCAGATGGTTGTCAAGATACTTTCACTCAAAGTTGGAGAAAAATCAAAATACCTATCAAAATAAAAGCTGCGCCAAAGTTTTTTAAAACTTTGAGCAAAGATATTTAGACAACCTTCTGACCAAATTCAATGAACTTTTTTTTATTTGAATTCTATAAATTTATAGAATTCAAATAAAAAAAAGTTTATAGAATTTGGTCAGATGGTTGTCTAGATATTTTTGTTCAAAGTTTTAAAAAACTTTGGCACAGCTTTTATTTTAATGGACGTTTTGATTTTTCTTCAACTTTGAGTGAAGGTATCTTGATACACATCTGACTAAATTAAAAGAACTTTTTTTTATTTGAATAATATGAATTTATAGAATTAAAATAAAAAAAATTTAGGGTGTGGCGACTTAGGGAAGTTGGTAAGTTGTCACCCCAAAGTGGCAGGTCTAGGGTTCAAATCCCACTGGCGACGCTTTGGAAAAATAGACCTGTGTTATGGTAACCATTTCCTGTCGATCGGTTGGGTATATTACCTGTAGTCCTTGGTTACCATCTTGAATAGAAGCTTTCGGGTGAAGTTGTGTCCAGTGACACAGACAAATCCAAGGAACCGAGGAAATGGAAACCCATTTGGAAAGTCCCAAGTAAGGAGGTAGCAACGATTTTTGACAGTGCTACCAGAACCGGAATATCAGAAACCGGAGCTGGAGAACTGGACGACATGACCTTCGGAGGAGAGGGTCCACCAACCTGGCTGCCGGAGTCATACCGGAGGAAAAGGACCTATGTTCTGGAATTAGGTACCAGGGGAAGAAAAACCATAGTAGCACCTAAT
>QKWP01002335.1:10562-67305 GCA_003550325.1 Gigaspora rosea
TTTTTTTGTTCCGGACATTTTGCGACTCAACACGTGATCATCTACCAATAAAATTCGTATAATTCCGCAATTTGATTGGTTTTACCCGGCGGACATGTATCATGTTGGGACATTATTGCGGACATGTCCCGGACGTCCCGTCCCGGACTGTCCGCGTCCCTGAAAAATCGGCAGGACAATGTCTGTATACAACACTGCCGGTGATCACAAGTAGGATTGACATGCGAAGCATTGGACCAGAGGGTTTAAATAGGCAATCCCCTAGTTGGGTTGTAGGTATGGCAACTAGTGTAGAACCTTTGGGCGGACTATTTAAATTAGACAACCAAAAGTTGTATGTGTGGCTAGTTGTACTCTCATTCAATGTAACTCAATTGTGAGTGCGCCCAAAGAGGCGCCCTTGATCCACAGGCTTGATTAAATAAACTCTCACCCAAAGCGAGAACTTTAACACAAAAAAAAAAATAAAAAAAATAAAAAAAATTCATCGAATTTAGTCAGATGGTTGTCGAGAAACCTTCACTCAAAGTTAGAAAAAAATCAAAACATCTATAAAATAAAAGCTGCACCAAAGTTTTTAAAATTTTAAACAAAGTATTTTGACAGCCATCTGACCAAATTCGATGAACTTTTTTTTATTTGAATTCTATAAATTCATAGAATTCAAATAAAAAAAGAACATCAAATTTGGTCAGATAATTGTCAAGATATCTTCGCTCAAAGTTTTAAAAAACTTTGGTACAGCTTTTATTTAATAGACGTTTTATATTTAAAACTCAAAATTTTTAACTTTAGTACATAGATAACCCATTTTTCTTACAAGGTAACCTACTTTTGTCGACTAAGTAAAGTTGTTCCGGGCATGATTTTACATATACTCATCATCTTAAAATTAGAAAATATTTGTTTTTGGCAAAGTTACATTTTCGTTTTGTGCAAAATTGGCAAAATTTTAATTTAATTTTTAAGCTCAATTTTTTCTTCTTTTTTGTTCTATATAATTGTAAAATTTAATTTTAAGTTAATAAGTTAGATTGATGAAGATCTTAGCTCAAAGTTATATAGTAAATTCATATGTTTTTTTAAAAATTTTAATTATAAAAAGCAATGAATGGTACATGGAAGAACTGATTAATGACGGTCAGACTCAACGTACAGAGCAGACTTTAGCTTCTTGCACAATTGTGAAAACCGAGTATATGGCGAGCGCTTCTACAGAAGACAATTACAGTACTTCAGATACCATATCTTCATCTCCCTCTGAAGTACAACTCTCCTCCAATACTTCTCTATTACTAACTACTTCTAGTTCTAACAACTACCCAATATCAGAAATTTATGATGAATCCTTACTTGAAAAAGACTTCAGTGATGAAGAAATTAAACTACTTACAAACTCTATAAGTGAAAGAAACTTCTTCAATCCCTATCCTAACCCTCCTGAAATATATAATCCAAAAGCATGCTATAACAAATTTCTTTACTACCATAGATTACGAACACTCCCTTCTCCACAAACTGTAGGATCTTTCTTGCATTATATACAAGAATATTATCCTATGTTTTATTCAAACCAATATATAAAAATTTCTATCAAACCACATTCCCAATTTGACCATACTTTCACAGAAGCACACATATACCTTCCATATGAAAATTTTATACCAGATCATATTATATTTCTACCTTTTGAAGATTTATTACACTACTCTGATGTTGAACTTAAATCACTCAATAACTCCTCAAATTCCAATTTATCCTATCCTTTTGAGGAACTCTGCTATAACAAATTCTTTAAAAAATATAATCTCTCATTATTGCCACCTTTACAAACACTTAAATCCTTTATAAAGCACTTATTTAGAAACTCATTTTTACTACCATTCAAAATCTCTATTAATACTATAACTCTCGAAGCACATGTATATCTCAATAGTATCTCAATACCCAAGATAAAACTCTTCCAAAGCACACTATAATCACTCCTAACCAATATCCTAAACACTAACAGTCACTAATTAAATCATCTTCATTATCTACTGAATCAAATAGCACTTTATTAATGCCAACCACAGGCTCTTGTTCTAATACCCAAGACATTCTGCAAGATCTACATCTAACTATTGTTATACACAATGTTAGGGGTTTTAATATTCCTTCCAAAAGGCAAATCTGGCAAGATTACTGTATGAACTATAACATTTCAATTGCATGCATTACTGAAACTAAAATTTTATCAAAAACAAAACTTTCTTTTTGCAACAATAACTTATTTACCTACTACTGGGCAAACTCTGAGAGCTCAGTAGAAGGTGCTGCAATTATGATTTGCAATAATCTTAAACCTCATGTTCACAGTATTCATACACATCCAGGGGAAGCTATTGCTTTGGACTTGTTTTCAAAGGTGATATAAAGCTCCATATTATATCAGTTTACTTTTCATCTACTGATCCATACAAAAGAAATCAAACTCAAAACCAGGTTATTAACTGGATCCTACAGGCTCAACAATCTAACTTATACCCTATAATCTTGGGAGATATTAATACGCATAATAATACAACTAGCTCAGCATCAAAATATAAACTTATTAATTTCCTATATCGCTCAAATATGTCTGATATTGGAGCTCATTACAACAATACACACTATACCTGGTCAAACAAAATTAATCATAGCAGAATAGACTATATTTGGACTGATTCATTTAATATACAATTTCTTCTTTCTTATAATATTAATGACAGCCAAACTAGTACACTTAGTGATCATCTTATTCTTTTTATAACCTGGACATTCCCTAAAGTCTATAACAAACTCCATGCCTTCATACTGGTATTAGTCGCAGAATTTTTAATTACAAAATAATGAACTCAGATCAATGGACAGAATATTCTGATCTATTGTCCCAACTATTTATCAAAAATCGTGTTCCACTTTCAACCAATACACAGGAAAGCATTGATACAACCTGGCACAAAATACAACATTGCACCAAACAAGCTGCAATTCAAAAAATACCTAATAAAATAACTCGTAAATGAAGCTACAATCATAAATATACACCACACTGTACTGCACTTCATATTGGTCTTAAAAAGCTAGAACACCTGATAAAACTTCTAAAAAGCAACTCTACTTTTTACCTACCTCACATTAATTCACATATATTATTTATAAACTCAAAAGCAAAGTGCAATCTTAATCCTCTTATATCTCTTGACCCTAATCAAATTCAAACATGGCTAGTATAAGCACAAAGTATTTGGAAACAAATATACCATGCTACCACTTGGAATATTCCCTTCTTCTTCGTCAACAAATTAATTAAGGTTCTAAAAAAAGATGCGAATCTCTTGTTACTAAACCTACACAAGCTATAAACAGTATACTTGATCGCTATCAACCTCCTGTTCATTTTACAAATATTAAACTCCAAAATCAACTTATTACCGATCCTATCCTAATTAAACAACATATCCAATCACATTTTAATAATTGGACTGCATACAGACCTATTAATCAAAATTTATTTGATAACTTTTGGAATCAACAATATCGTCCACCTTCACATATTAAATCTGAATAGTATATATCACTAGCTCTTCATATAACAGAAGAAGAAGTTACCCAAACAATTTCTCAACTCTCTAATGGTAAAGCCTGTGGTCCTACAGGTATTAGCTATGAAATGATCAAACATTTTAACTCGACTGGTATTACTATTCTTACATCACTTTTTAACCAGTGCCTCACACAAAACTCAATTCCCAAACAATAGAAAAAGGAAGAATCTTTCCTATTCCAAAAAAATAAGTTTGATAGTAATCTTAATCTTACACACTCAATAAGCCTTATTGAACACACCAGAAAAATCTATACCAAAATTATTACCAACAGACTAAATCAAGTTTTTTCACAATATCCTATCCTTTCCCTATATAACTATGTTGCTCTTCTTGGGAATAGTACTTCTATTCCTATTCATATCCTTAATAACCTTATAGAAGATGCCAACTGCAATCACAAAGAAATATGGCTTCTATCACAAGATATGAGCAAAGCTTATGACTCTGTCAACTCTACTCTTCTAGAACATGCTCTTACACGTTTACTTTTGCCTACTAATATTGTTAATATCCTTTTAAATATTTTAACAGATCGACAAAACAAAGTTATTACTAGGGACTTACACAACCCTATCAAGTCCAAAATGGTATTGATCAGGAAGAAACAATAATACCTCTTCTTTGGCGGATTTACTATGATCCTCTTATTTCATACATATACTCAAATTCATCTGGCTATACAATTGAAACTTCCTGGCTCACTAACCTCAAAAACTTTACAACTGACAATTTACAAACCAACTGTTCAGTTCTAGCATATATGGATGATACTTCATGGATAGCATTATCCCAAACTGAGCTCTCCAAGATTCTTACTATTGCAGAATCCTTCTATTCTATAGCAAACATTCAAGTTAACCCAACTAAATCAATACTTTCAACCAATATTAAACAACAAAACTACACTCCAATTATATACAACAACCACCCTCTTCCTCTTCAACAACCAAATCAGCCTTTTAAGTTTCTTGGGTGCTGGTTCACTTTAGACAACAAACAATTTCAACAGACCAAACTTATTATTGCTGAATCAAGCTAGCTTATACAAATTGCACGTACAAAACATACTCAAGCACGCTATATTATCAATATCATTATTATTCCTACAATAGAATACCAGATACAAAATATAGTATTGAGCCAGTCAACATGTAACAAAATCTTAACACAGCATATAGGATTAATCAAGCATAAAGCCAAACTTAACTGTACAATCCCTACTAGTACTTTACTTCATCCTCAAATTTACAATATTAAAAATATCTGGGATATACAACTTCAACACCACCTATCCAAACTTTATTAAAAGATTAAACAACAATAGTTTATTAAGCACTACTACTCTTATTAGGGTCCAACAACTTCAAAATAACCTCTGGTCACCTATCAGTATCTTCTTATACCCTAATCCTACAATTGATGGCCCTAATAAATTAACTACAGCCTTTAAAATTATTCAGCTCTTCAAACATCTTAACTGGTCTATTAGCTCTAATACTTACTCTAACATTCCCTTTACAATCAAAGAAGGTTCAATTTCTTTAGAATCTATTCTTGCTACACATCCTAAATATACAACTTTTAAAAAACAAATTCGACATCACCATATACTTTTTCTTGATCAACTCACAACATATGACAATTTATGCTTATTAGATTGGAAACATATTTCACCCAGACTACACAAAATCTCTAAAGGTAGAACCCCAATAGTTTACCCTCTTAGAAGATAAAGTCACTAGCCACTCCTATGAACGTACTATTTATCCACACATAAATTTACCTTCTACAAACTATTATAGCTATACTACTGGTCATTTTTCAAAACATGCCAAGCCTTGGCTTATTACATTATTAAATGATCAAATTATTATAGGCAAAGCCCGCCGCCAACCAAACTTTACATTAATAACTTACTGGCAATGCTCTATTCAAACACAATTCACAAACTTATATCTCACTCCACCAATTACTATATCACCATGTAGTATTGTTCTCTTAATACCAAAATAATCCAAAACAAATGTACCATCCTAATACCTACTAGTCATGCTACAAAATTTTTTGGCAGACTGAATTCTGACAAAACAATTAACTTAAATGCTAATTTTTTAGATCTCATATATTCAATTGCACTTAGAAATCCAATTCATATCCCACCACCACCAATTCTTAATATTTCTATTATACAATTTCCTCATATATTTGAGCCAAGTCAAGCTTATGATACTCTTCAGTCATTCACACATTACAATAATAGTTTTTCAGAACTCATCTTTTATACAGATGGGTCTGTTATTAATCTAGGCAATCCCCAATGCTCTATGGGAATTGGTTGGATACAAATAGCTAACCAGAATATTATACATTCCTTTCAAGCACAAACCAAATTTTGGCCATGCTCTTTTAAAACAGAACTACTTGCAATTTTAGCTGCAATAAGTACAGCTCCTAGAAACTGTACTATTCAAATCTATACAGATTCACAATCAGTTATCTTTAAATTTCAAAGCTTAATTAATACTATACTACTTCCAAACTTTTTAAATATACCATATTGGTCAATATGGAATACATTACTTAATTTAATTAAGTCCTACAATCTTAATATTACCCTGCACAAAGTAAATGCACATGAAGATGACAATTTTAATAATAAAGCTAATCAACTAGCACGCAACCATCATATAGCACCCTATCTTATTTTTAACCCAAGCAATATATATAATCCTCAATATACACCTACTTCTGATAATTATCCAATGGAACTTCCTATTCGTCGCAGCATTATAACAATCTGCAAAGCACATATAATTGCATTGTTGCATTGTAGACATCACAAAACCGCTTTCAGCAATGGAATCAAATTTTACAACTTATTAATTGGAACGCTTCATGGTTATATATCAATAATAACCAAAAAATTAGCAACTTTTCATATAGCTTCCAATCCTCTACTCTAAAATCTTTTAGAGTTAAACTATTACTTGATGAGCTTCCTTCTCCACATATTCTTTATAAAAGATATCCTTCATACCCTAATATTAGTCATATATACCAACAGGCAAGTTATGTCTTGCATTGGGTTACTTGCCCAAATACCAATCTATTACTAGATCTTATAAACAATTCTTTAAACCAAATACTTAGTTCTGACAAACTAGATATTTCTCCAACTCAGGCCAAAAATCTTCACTCCAAAATTTTAAAACTTGATAGTCTTCAAATTCATTATTTTTTATACAAGCCTTCATTATATTCAACTCTATCAGATCTTATTCAATTAGAACAAATTAACATATTACAAGAAACTGCCCAATATTCAAAGTCTGCTAAGTCCCTTACAATTCAATTTTTACTTCATCTCAACCAACAAATTTATACAAAAAATCTGAATCCCATACTGTACCTCAAGATCATACTATCAACAAACAATTTCACAAAATCAGCCTACAGACTCTGAATCTTCTATATCTATTATACCTACAATCGATACCAATAATAACAACTCTATTATAAATAAATCAATTTAGAAAATAGATTACTGGTACCCCCACTGGATTAAATATCTTACACACCCTTCAAGTATATTAACTAATAATCAAATCTAGGTGAGCCTTGGCCACTTTGGTTGGTTTAGGCCACAGATAAGTACTAGGTTTACTTTTGTTTATCTAGCTATATGTCTGATTTCTTTTTCTTAGCATTAGATTTAAACAATGAAATTTTTTCCAACTGTAAAAAGCTTCCATTAAATTTAATAAAGATAAGAGCAAGGTCTCACCATTAAAATTAAAAAAAAAAAAGCAATGAATGGGACATGTCCTATGCCTGACATTATTCAAATAAAAAAAGTTCATTGAATTTAATCAGATATATATCATGATACCTTCGCTCAAAGTTTTAAAATTTTTTAATTTTGATAGGAGGCATAAATAGCAAATTTAGGGGGTATGTATAGTAGCCACCTTATTTTATTAATAGATATTTTATTATAAATACAGGTAATATTTGCTTCACTTTGTAGGCATATTTGCTATGATTTTATAATTATATTAATAAAGAACACTCTCTAATCAATTCTATAATTATATCATACTTTCTTTTGAATTGCCAAATCATACTATAAATATAAACTCTCTTGCTTGTATAAATACTAACAACTATAACAGCTATAATATATTATAGCACAGTTCTGTTTCCTGTGCATATGACTTTCTGTTAATAGTTGCTTTGTAATTCTCGATTTTCAAGAGGTACTTGCAGGTTAACACCTAAAAATTCTAAATTATAATACTTCAGATTTATTGATCAAGTATCAAAAAGTAGTAGAAATTTTTTAAACTAAAAAATATATTATACTAAAGATGTTTTGGAATATACTTTTTATAGTTAAATCTGGGCTATAAATTATAACTAGATTATAAATAGTATCTGGATCTAATTTATTATTTTTTTGTTTATAATTGTATCTGAATTGTAAAAATATATCTAGACTTTAACTCTAACCAAATTCTTTTTTTGGCAATATTTTTTTTAATATTAAATTAACCTATCTGACCTAGGTTAGCTCAATTTTGATCTGTGACCTGCATAACTCATCATATAGAACAGCGTTAACTAAAACAAGGTTTATAGCATTTTTTGCAAAAATAAATTAACTATAACATTATATAAAGCAGGAATTTTTTCTATATAATTTGATATTTAAAGCATTAATTTACATAGTAAAAGTTTTACTGGTGCCTACTTTTTGAAATGCTATATAAGATTAAATATAATCTAAAATTAGAATTTAGATATTCCAATAGGGTGTGGCGCCTTAGAGAAGTGGTCAAGGTGTCACCCCCCAAGCGGCAGGTTGACAGTTCAAATTCCACTGGCGACGTTTTGGAGTTAAATCTGCGTTCGATGATTGTGGCTTATGAGCGGTTGGGTGCTAAACCTGTAACCTTGGTTCCACCATCTTGAATTGGAGCCTGTGGGCGCAATAATGTATGTGTTACATCGCAAATCCAGGGAACCGGAAAAAACCCACAAGAACCCGTTTGGCAAGACCCGAGTTAGGAGGTAGTAAAAATCGGTCCTTATGGTATGCACCAGAGAAGGCGGATACTTCGATCGGAGCGAACCTAATAAAGGGCAGGTAGCCTCGGTTACCAATCCGGGCAATGGTACATGTATGGGACATGGAATTTGTTCTGGTAAGCTCTTGTGCGAGGGTAAAGTAACCCTTAGGTCATTGATATCTAAAAGGGTTGTGGCCTACAACATCTGCATTAAATGTAGTGCGTCAGTAGTAATAGGAGGACCATGAACCAAAGGGTTTAAATAGACAATTCCCGTAGTTGTAGGTATGGCAGCTAGTGTAGAACCTGCAGGTGGACTACTTAAATTAGGCACCAAAAGTGCATGTGTGGCTAGTTGTATCCTCATTCATGTAACAAATATTACGTCACTATAACTCATAATAAAATCCCGGCCATAGCACACAGCCTCTAAACTTAAAAAAAATTTAGATATTCAGATATCGATTCTTGCTGCAAAGTCATAAAAATAAATTTATGTGATTGGCTAGCAAATGTTAATCCAATAGGTTATATTATTGTTATACAAAATTTTAAATATAATTTTTTTTAAAATAGAAAAAAGCTATAAGCCTTGTTTTAGTTGATGCTTACTGACCTATATAGATCAACCCAACTCAGATAAGACCTCTACTCTCGCTATCTCTAAGGATTTTTCTAAAATTAAACAGCCAATTAGAATGTTAATTATGTTTTAGAATTCTAATAAGTTATGTATTATAAATCAACTAAAATAATGAAATTATTTTGTAATTTAATATAATATTTGTTTAAATTGACTTTTTCCTCGATTATGCTTATACTTTGTATTAAAATATTAAATTAAAATAGAACCTCGGACATCTAGTACAGAGGCCATACATTACACGTTTCAGCAAAAACTTCCCAAAATTTGAAAAGCAAAAAAATAGTTTTTGGCAATTATCTTAGCATTAGGGTTCCGCAATCTTCAAATATTTGAATCAAATATTTGATCAAATTCAAATTTGACTATATTTGGTTTGATCAAATTCAAATTTGGTCAAATTTGATTTGATTTGACAAATATTTGATTTGATTTGAAAATTACTATTAAAAATTCAAATTCAAATCAAATTCAAATTCAAATATTTGAATCAAATCAAATTCAAATCAGGGTCAATTTGATTTGATCAAATTCAAATTGATCCAATATTTGATTTGATTTGAATTTGAGGAACCCTACTTAGCATCCAGTTGTCTAATTTGAATAAAGTTTTTTTTTAAAATGAAGCTCTCAATGAGGCACATTTAACAAAAAAAAGTTAATTCAATTCTAACCACTGGATCAGAAGTTATTTAAGTAAATATAGTTTTGTTATTTTTAGCAAATTAGATCAAAATTGGCCAAAATCTAGTTATGATCTATATGAGAGATGTTCAGGGTCCCATTAAAATTATAACTTTGAACAGCATTATATTTAAATTAGTAATTTGAACCAGTTTGGCTATAATTGGTTAACTGACCCAAACTGAATAAATTTCAGGTAACCGTTAAGCAAATGCTTAATCGGTTGACCTGTACAACTAGTTGAGAATCAATAATTGGTTGACCTGTGCAACTGAGAATCGATAATTAGTTGACAAAATGTAAATAACATTAGGAATAAGCAAGGATTCTGAAAAGTTCTAAAAAGAAAATAAATGAACAAAGACAAAAATTTGAGTAAAGGTCTGATAATTACCGAAAATAAATTATGAAGTAATCTTAATCAGTTGCAAGTAGTTGACATTGTTATAGAATAGGTTTTTCATTATTAAAAATCTAGAACATTCCAAGAATAGTTTAGCATAACATAGTTGAGACACAAAATAATATAGAAGGATCCTTTGTACCTTTATACCTTTATACCTTTATACCTTTATACCTTTATACCTTTATACCTTTATACCTTTATACCTTTATACTTTTATACTTTTATACTTTTATACTTTTATACTTTATTACTATACTTTTATACTTTTATACTTTTACACGAATGTATTCCTAAAAAGATATATAAACACTAGCTTTCTGACATTCTACCCACAAGCTTTCTAGCTTAGACTCAGACTTCCCTTTCTCCTCCCTCTAATACTCAAATAATTGTATCTCTTGAATACTATTATCTAAATAAATAAAATAGATCTTTGCTAATTAAATAATACTCTTGTTAATTGATAAATATAAACTAAACCGCTCTAGTGAAGTAATATTCCACTTCCACACTGCTTCATATCTTCTCTGACCCTTACAAGATCTCTGTTACTGTGTGCTGTATTGCAAGTACTATATTGAAGGCAATAGTCGCTTGTAACATTTTGGTGCCTTCTAGCGGAAACATTTAAAACAGCCAGAACACTAAGACCCCTCCTCTCTCTTCTCTGCAAGGATATTTCTTTGGTTACCTCTCCTCCTCTCCTCTCTTCTAATTAAGTAATTGTTTTTGGTTTTCCTGTCGAATTGAAAAAGATTCGTTCAGAGGGGCATACTTGAAGCCTCTTGCATTTGTTGCACCGGTATTTTCCTGTCGAATTGAAAAAGATTCGTTCAAAAGGGTATACTTAAAGCCTCTGCTTTTGTAGCAGTTGTCTTTTGTTTTAGTATTTTGTTTGTTAATTTTTTGTTTTAGAACCAGATTTGAAACCCTTTTACCTCTTAGTTAGCACATTGAAACTCTCACCTATTTTCTTACCATTTTGGTTATAACAAAAATTTTTAGTTGTTAAACTGTTAGGTCTCTTTATGAATAGAGTAAATAGGGCCTACCAAATTCATCTTGAACAAATTGAAGCCCACGACATTGACCATCCATCTGCTCTTGCTACCACCATTCTCCAACTCAGTTATCCAGATTTATCTTGTACTATTTGCTATCCACCTTATAGCTTCCATCGAAACTTTTGCCGTTTTTGGAACGATTACAGAGACACTTATTTTGCTAGCCGATATCCGCAAGTTACCATTGACGCCTTTTTCATTTTAACTCATCCAAACAGCTATAATACTTGTAGAGCTACTGCCTTGTGATATTGTTTTTAGCAGCCGATACCATAATTGCTATTTGGATCCAAAGGAGGTTATTGCTGAATTACTTCGACGATTCACTCGATATACTCTTGCCACTACTCTACCAGCAGATTTTCCAGCAAATATCTTTGACCACCATATTGAAGGCCTTACTACTTCTACTCCTCTACTTGGCCGCCTTATTGATACACTTGATCACTTTTCATCTATAATTCAAACTGCTGACGATCTTGAATTTAATCTTACACCTACCTCTCGACCTGTACGTATTTTACAACCAGAAGATTTAGATAACCAAGCAGGACCTTCCCGTTCTACTCACACCACTACTTTAGCACCTTACAATGAAGATACTACCCAAATACCTTTTCATCCTACACTTGCACTTCCAACTTCTCCTCTTAGTGAAATTCTCCTTGACAATCCTCTTCCTATCCAACATACTCCCTCTCCAAACCGAGTTGCTCGATTCATCCACAATGTTAACCCAGCCACATATTTTCAATGTACACCCAAAACCACAACAACTCCTCCTCTATCTATAGTTACTGAAGTCTATCCTGAAACCCGTTTTTCACCGCATAATACTCCTTTACACACTTCTCCTTTGCAACGCCAACATCAAACCTTTAACCCTCAACTAGAAATTGTTCAGCCCCAAATAATTGGAGCTTATCCCGACCAAGGAATTGTTGAACCAGAAATTCATCAAGAAATAAATTTAGCAGAAGAAAATTTAGAAGAAATAAATTTAGACAGAATTTTAGACGAACTAACAGAAACACGAGAAGAAATAAATTATCAAGAAGAACCTGAAAAAGAAGAAATAAATTATCAAGAAGAACCAGAAGATGAAGTACACTCAGAACCAGAATCAGAAGGAACTATAGAAGACGAAGAATCAGAACCAGAATTAAGCATGGGAGATCAAGCTTTAACTGCTGCTGCTCAAGCTATGACTGCTCTTGCCAATGCCCTTGGACAAAGTGGTAAAAAGTCCCTTATTAAAATAGACTATTATCGTGGTGATGGAACTCAGGACCCAGTTACCTGGGTTGAGGAATTTGAATGAGCTGCTAAAGCTAACCACTGGAGCCCTGCTCGCCAATTGGAGTTAGCTGCTGCTTATATGAAGGACAATGCCCAGGAATGGTTTTCTAGCCTTGCTAATGCTTCAACCCATTTCCATCATGAATGGCATGGCCAGAATGTAAATGGTGTTAATATCTATAGCTTTACTCACCTGTTCAAAGAAAAATTTAGCACCACCAAGCAAAAGGCTGCTTGGCAAAAACAACTTTTTGAAATCAAACAAGGCACAGACACTATTGATACCTATGTTAGCCACTTTAAACAATTGAAAGGACGTATATACCCTCTTAATGTCTTTTCAGCTGCTGTTATGATCCAGTTCTTTATTCAAGGATTGCGACCTGAATATGCTATGAATGTTCAAGCCGCTGAACCTGCTAACTTGGCTGCTGCTATTACTGAAGCACGAAAATGGGAAACAGGACGAATGATGGCCTCTGAACATAATGCCAATAATACCAACCAAGCCATTGAGTGCCTTACTGAACAAATTGCCAAGCTCAGTATAAATCTCGCTGAAAAACAAGCTGCTCCCCCTACTACTACTCCTGTCTACTACACTGACCAAAACAAGGACCGACCTCAATCTAATGCTAGTAATGCCACATGCTATTACTGTGGACAAAAAGGACATTTCATCCAGAACTGCCATATTCGATACCAGGACAACAGGAAGGATTACCAAGGATACCAATCTCGAGGTAGAAGCAGTAACTATTCCTCTAGGAATAACCGACCCTATGATAGATCCAGATCCAGGAACAGAAGCCAATCTAGAGATAGAAATTATAACCGTTCTGGATATGACCGATCCAGAAGCTGAAGCCAGTCTCGTGACAGATACAGAAATAACCGAAGCCATCGCTTCTCTGATCGATCCAGATCTCGCAATTGATCATCTACTCCCTATCCTCGTGATGTTTACACTTTGGACGCTGCAAATGATTATACCTATGAACAATTTGAAGCCTTTCTGGTTAATGACTCTATTAGCATTGCTGTTGCTAATTATTTAGTTAAAAATCCCAAAACTACTCAGATCCAGATACCTACCTATACCACTCTTGTCAAGTGCAATATTAAGCTAAATGGAAAGTCATATCATGCTGTAATTGACTGTGGTGCTGCTGTCAGTATGATTTCTAGCCAAGTTGTAAAAGAACTTGGATTGAAAATAGAAGCACCCTCCTCTAGTCTTATTGTCTCAGCTACTGGACCCTCCGTTCGACCCCTAGGCATAATTAAAAACTTACCAATTGAAGTTGAAGGAACTACCATTCCCATGGATGTTGAAGTCATGAATACCAACTCCTACTCATTACTTTTAGGTAATGACTGGTCACAAAAGGTAGATGCCACCTACAGTTGGAAAAACAAGGCTTACACTCTCAGATGGAATAGAAAGAAAATCCATGTGCCCACTACTTATGAACATGACCAACCTTTACCTGCCCAACCAACCATCACTAATGAAAAGAAACTAGAAAAGTTTGAACAAGAATATCTCCGCCCAAAAGAAGCCTATGTAGTAGAAATTGAATCTGATAATTGGACAACTGTTACCCATAGATCCAGACCCAGTGCCTCCTTTACTAAACAAAAGTGTGGACGCTGTTACTCCTACAACCACTTTTATGCTGATTGTCCAAACAATGAATGTTACTGATGTCGTCGTTATGGACACCTGGCTGCACATTGCCCTAAACAAGCCCCTAAACGGAATGTTTGCAAAACCTGCTCTCAGCCCGGACACCTGTATAAGAACTGTCCTAACAACCTATGTTACCAATGTAAACAGTATGGACATATTAGTGCCAACTGCTCCCTGATGACCCAGATTCTTGAAAACCAACGATATCAATGTGGATGTCAACCTCAGGACATAAATACTAAACGCTTACCTACTCATTCTCCTTTCAGGACCCACCATTGTTGCAAATGTAAGGTACCTAACAGACCAGAAGATATTCGACCCTTGGAGCAAACTTTAGTTTGCAAAGGATGTTGGTTTGATTTCCACCGAGACCTAGATCCAGAAAACCCACGAAGTATAGAGTTCTTCACCAATGGTGAAGGCCGAGGAACGCTAATAGAATGTAAGCTCTGTAGAGAGCAAAGAATTAGATCCAAGATGATTAAACTAAACTCTATCCGAGAGGATACTCGGTTCTGCAACCTCGAATGCTTGTATGCATATAAAGCTGCTAAGGATGTAGAATGGAATCCCAACTACAACCTATAGACTCTAGTATGCCATTATACCGAATCCACCAGAAATGCAGGACATGCATATGACCTTAACCAAAGTCGAATCTATCAACTCGCCCAGATACAGATTGGAGAAAGTGATGAAGACCTCACTCATGCTCTGGAACCCCAGGCCGCTGACCTATCTAACCAAGACTATACCTATAATGAAGTCAATATTATCATGAGAGCCTCCCAAGTACAATTGAGTGAACCTGAAGAGAAAACTCTACAAAGAATTCTAAAAGAATCTTTTGACACTAGTCATCCAGATTTTGACCAAAGGAAAGCAATGGAAAACTTACAAAGAAATTTCAAAAGAACTGTTGGAATCTGTAAAGAATATATTATGGCTAAAAAGAATACTGAGTTAGAACAATTTGACTCCTATTGTGAGGAATGTTATAAAGCACTTCACCCTCCTCCAGACCCAGAAGTTCTATCTCCTCCAACCTCTCCAACACCAGAATCACCTATCGTTGCACCAATAAAAACTGTATTAACAACTTTAGAACCAACAGACCTGGTTCCACTCTTTCAGAAACAAATTCGGCAACAGGCCCAAATCATTGCTCTGCTGCAGGAACAAGCTAAAACTTTTGAACATCAGGACCAGACCATAAAGGAATTACAAGCTCAGGTGAATTATTTCGAAAACTTTCATCATCGACTAAGAGATTTGTATAATGAATCCTCTTCCTCTGCTACCCCTGTATCCAATTTTGATAATGGTAATGCTCAAAATTTTTGAGTCATCCTGAGCAAGATCAAAAACTACTTAAAGATACAGACAATTCTAGACCCAGAATTATTCGAGAAATTTACACTATAACTCAAGAAATAAAACCAAAAGTAGGACTCTTAACTACTCACCAAGGAGCCCAATTTTGATAACTGCTTCTTGAATTTGCTGACCTCTTCGCAAGGAATATGACCCAACTAGGTAGAACTGACCTAGTAACTCATAGGATCTTTACGGACAATGTACCTCCTGTCAGCTCTCAACCTTATATGGTACCTCTTACTGAACAAACCTTCATTAATGAAGAGGTACAATGAATATTAGATAACAAGTTAATAAAAGAGTCCTCTAGCCCTTGGGCCTCTCCCGTTGTGTTAGTAACAAAGAAAAATGGAAAGAAAAGATTTTGTGTAGATTATAGAAAACCCAATGCCGTTACCAAAAAGGACCAATATCCTCTACCCCGAATAGATGAAATGCTTGACTCACTTGCTGGAGCTACTTATTTTTCCACTCTTGATCTTATGAGTGGATACTGGCAAGTAAAAGTACACCCAGAAGATCGAGAGAAAACTGCTTTCATTACCAGATATGGAACCTATGAGTTCAATGTCATGCCTTTTGGATTGTGTAATGCCCCTGCTACCTTCCAACGCCTTATGAATAAAGTTTATAAAGGCATTGCTTATAAATATATAGTAGTATACCTGGATGATACCAATGTCTTCTCACGAACATTTGATGACCATGTTAAACATCTAAGAGAAGTATTCACCAGGATACGTGAAGCAGGATTGAAGTTAAACATAGAAAAATGTAATTTTTGGATGAAACGTCTACCTTTCCTAGGACATATAATAGAAGAAAAAGAAATCTCTCCAGATCTAGACAAAATAATTGCTGTTCAGAAAATCCAACCTCCAAAAAGTGTTACCAGCTACGATCATTCTTAGGCCTTGCTGGATATTAACAACGGTTTATTAAACACTTCTCCTCTATTGCCCATCCTCTTAACCAATTGTTACATAAGGATAATACTTATGAATGGACTGACCAATGTCAAAAAGCTTTTGATGAACTGAAACATCGATTAACTACTGCCCCTATCCTTATCTATCCTGACTATAAACAAGAATTTATTCTAGCCACGGATGCCTCCTATACTGGTTTTGGAGCCACCTTGAGCCAGATATCTGAGGATAAAAAGGAACACCCAATTGCCTATGCAAGCAAAAGCCTGAAAAAGGAAGAAGTAAACTATGGAGCAACCGAATTAGAATGTGCTGCCATAGTATGGGCCATTGAACATTTTCACAAATATTTTGGTACAAGCTATTTCATGCTAGTTACAGACCACTCTGCTCTCAAATGGTTAAAGTCTTCCCAACCAAAAGGACGTTTAGGACGCTAGATAATGAAACTCCAACCTTATTGTACATAAACCTGGAAGAATCCATTCTAATGTTGATGCCCTCTCTCGATTACTGGCCCAGACACACTCCTCTACTACTGCTGTTACATGAACTTAGACCAATACCAAAATTTAATAGAATACCTAGAAACAGACACACTCCCCCCTAATTTAACGGATAATGAAAAACGGACAATTATTAATTAATTTAGACATTATAGAGTAAAAGACAAATTATTATATAAAAAGAACCGAAAAGACCCAGACAAACCTATTAGAGTAATCAAATGGACCGAAGTTGAACCAATTTTGTATATGATGCATAGTTATCCTACCGCTGGACATTTAGGAACAGATGCTATGTATTATAAGATATCTGAGCGTTACTATTGGGACCAAATATACAAAGATGTTTGAAATTATGTTCGCTCATGTGAAGTTTGCCAAAAACGAGGCAAAAGTAAAAGAAAAGAACCTCTTCACCCTATTCAAGTTGGAAGAGCCTTTGAACGAATAGGCATAGATTTAGTAGGACCCTACCTATAACTGCTCGCAACAATCAGTATATTATTGTTGCTACTGACTATCTTACTCGCTGACCTGAAGCTAAAGCTATACCAGATGCAGGTGCAGAAACTCTAGCAAAATTCATTTTTGAAGAAATTGTGTGTAGACATGGAATCCCCAAGATTATTCTTTCTGATAATAGAAAGAATTTCACTAGTGAAGTTGTTAGAATATTGTGTGAAAAGTTTTTGATAAAACACATATTCTCCTCACCTTATCACCCCCAGACCAATGGAATGGTTGAAAGATTAAATAGAACACTTTGCAATTCTCTTGCAAAAGTTACAGAAAATATTGAAGATTGGGACCTGAACATATCTGCTGTACTGTTTGCATATAGAACCAAAAGACATACAACCACTGGATATACCCCTTTCCACTTAGTATATGGTAGACAAGCTATTCTACCCATTGAAACTGTTATCCCCATAGACCCAGTTGACTCAGATGAAGAAATATCACTAGAAAACAGCATATTACAAAGAGCCTTTGAATTAATAGATGAATTACCATACCAACATAATGCTGCCAGAGAGAATACAATTAAATCCCAAAAGAAACAGAAAGTTAGATTTGACTCCAGAATACAAAAAGAAGAATTTGAAATTGGTGACAAAGTTTGGGTACAAAGAAAAGACATAGAAGCCTCTCGCTCTGCAAAATTTGAAGAGAAAAGAATAGGACCATTTATTATTAAGGAAAAATTAAATAATGGCGCCTATAAACTGTGTACAATGGATGGAAAAACATTAAAGCAGTATTACAATAGTGATCGTCTTGTTAAGTACTACGAGAAACAAGATTGGCAACCTATGATTGTCATTTAGAATTTCCAGGGAGAAAATTCTTAAAACGGATGGAAACACAGTGTTACCCCCTTAATTTATTGTGTATGGCGAACATTTTTTTTTAGAATTTAAGTTTACCCCACTGTTGCCCAAAATTAGAACCCTTTTTGTTTAAAAATAGAAACTTTAGAATATATAGAAAATTGAATTTTTGAATTCGTAGAATGTTTGCTACTGAGTAAAGTCGATCAGTATTGCTCCATTTGAGCTTGAGCTGATATTTTGACTGAATACCCATCAGAAGATTTCGCATCTTTTCTACTAAGCTTATCTTAGTACGAAATTGTCACTAGAAAGCGCAAATCGACTTGACGGCATTTTTGATAAGCAAAAAAATTTTTGGTCATGTGATTATTATTACGAATTTTTGAGTCACATGATTAATGCTGCGAAACAATCACACAAGCCCTATTTATTAATTTAGCATATACAACAATATTTTTTTATTAGATTAGCCACCTTTATTCTACCATTGAAAGTTCTAAAAACATTTCTCCTTTTCCTTTTTCTCTCAATAACAAAACTTTAATCTCTAAAATGGAAACTATTATCCTTCAACCTCAAACTCTAATTAGTCTGACTGCATTAATTAAAGATTGGAACCAAGACCCTTTAGCTGCTCATAATGGCCTTGTCATTACAAGAAACCAAGTTACAGTAACAGATGGAATTACTATTTTACTCTCTTTCTAGCTTACTATAGAAGATACAGACCTCTTACAAGATGAGTCCTCAAATGAACATGTTGAAACTAACACTGGAATACTCCTAAATAAAGAATTAAATCTACCACTTCAAGTTAATGAACCTGAAAATATTGAAGAACAAGACCCATAAATAGAATTCGAAAACTCAGAAAGTCCCACTTCCAAAACCAAAGCTAAACTTGCAAAAATTATTAATGACCTAACAGAAGAAAAACATAACACTCCCCTTCGTGCAGACCCTCTCCTAACGTATACTTGGAAAGAACAAGTTAATGAAATAATTAAGCGCTTAAACCGAGAAACTCGAGGAAACCAGAAAGAAAAACAAGTTCAGACTCTTGAAGCATGTTATTATCTAGGAAAACTTCAAGAAGAATTTCAAGATGATCCTACGATCTCTAAAGAAATCAGAGAACAGATTAAATCTTCTCTAGGATCAACCCAAACAAATAAAATATGGAAAGATGCTAAACGAACCTACCAAGTTTTTAAATACCAGGACCTTGTAAAGTTATACCAGACACAGTATATATCTATTAGCAGTCTAAATGAATTATTACCTGATGAGTTTGATAGATTAGTAAAAATGATAACTCACGGAGTTCGTTCTTAAAGAGGACGGAAATGTTATAGAATAGGTTTTTCATTATTAAAAATCTAGAACATTCCAAGAATAGTTTAGCATAACATAGTTGAGACACAGAATAATATAGAAGGATCCTTTATACCTTTATACCTTTATACCTTTATACCTTTATACCTTTATACCTTTATACCTTTATACCTTTATACCTTTATACCTTTATACCTTTATACCTTTATACCTTTATACCTTTATACCTTTATACCTTTATACCTTTATACCTTTATACCTTTATACCTTTATACTTTTATACCTTTATACCTTTTACCTTTATACCTTTATACCTTTATACCTTTATACTTTTATACTTTTATACTTTTATACTTTTATACTTTTATACTTTATTACTATACTTTTATACTTTTATACTTTTACACGAATGTATTCCTAAAAAGATATATAAACACTAGCTTTCTGACATTCTACCCACAAGCTTTCTAGCTTAGACTCAGACTTCCCTTTCTCCTCCCTCTAATACTCAAATAATTGTATCTCTTGAATACTATTATCTAAATAAATAAAATAGATCTTTGCTAATTAAATAATACTCTTGTTAATTGATAAATATAAACTGAACCGCTCTAGTGAAGTAATATTCCACTTCCATACCGCTTCATATCTTCTCTGACCCTTACAAGATCCCTGTTGCTGTGTGTTGTGTTGCAAGTACTATATTGAAGGCAATAGTCGCTTGTAACAACATCAATCAGTTAACTGATTAATAAATTTTTTTCAGCTCAAATCACTAATTAGTTAAGCTAGTTAATTTAGATAATTTGGTTGACCTAGACCAACCGAAATAATCTTGGTTAACCAATTATGCTCAGTTATATCAGGTTGGTTAACCAATTGATGATTTTGTTACCTGGTTCAAGTCACTAATTTTAATTAATCAATTAATTAAATTAAAATCTGAAGAAGTTGATAATATATTGTAAAACTAGATCATTATTCCATATTAGTACTAAAAAAGATATTTTGAGGACCAAATAATAAATCAATTATCAGATTTGAAAAATAAGATAATGGACCTATTCAAGTATAATTATTAAATTGAAATTCCAAATTATGAGCACAACTCACTATCATTAGACTGGTGACATATATTACATAATATTATTACTATACCCTACCCTCCTCTCTCTATATAAAAGAAATTTGATTGGCTATTATAAACTTCTATATTTAACATCCTCTCTAAAATATTATGTAATATTTGTTACTACCTTATTAGCCTAAGAAACAAAATATTACTATAGCTTTGAGCTTATATCAAAAAATTATTATATATATTTTATTATATCATGTTAAAGTTTGATAATTCAGAATTTAAATTTTTATGATATAGAATCTTTATTATCACTATATAACAGTAAATGATTTACTGCTAGTGTTATAGTTTAATGTGTGACTCTGTGGTGCTAATTGGAATCATAATTGCATGATAATGCATATAATTAATTAAAAGCCTAATGTTAATAGTCTAATATGTGTGATAATATTATAATACTTTCAGAGATAGCCAGAGATAGTTTTGTACTATAAAAAGCAATAAGTTCATTAATAAATATTAGCTAAAAACTTTTGCTATAGTAAATATAACCTTATTAATATACTAAGTGATCGTAACTGCAATAGTAATAATGACAAGTTGGTAAATTATTTGAATAATACTTCAGTATAGAGATGTTAAGTGGTTTGGGTGAACCGGGTTCAAACCCGGTTCGAACTAGTTTTTTTAGCAGTTTGTTTAGAGAAAAATTAACTAGTAGTTTCCAAACCAGTTTCATAACCTTAGTTCATAACTTGGTTTATAAATCTAGTTTATAAACTTAATTTATATAATAAGTTTAGAAACCCAATTTATGAACTAGTAGTTCAACCTACCCAAGATAACATTTGTATATGATTGTTCTTATTTTTTTATATATATCGATAACATGAAAATAATGCAGATTTCCTGTTTTTACAAGTAAATGTTTGCCTATATACTTATTCAGAATTATTATATGATTCATCAAGGCCTCACAGTCATATTGTAAGATACCTGTTCATATAAAAAAACAACTAGTTCATCTATTGTCTATCAAATTTATTTATTTTTTCCCTACACATTCTCAATTGTTCTACGGTTAACCGATTAAGAAAAAAAAATTCTGGACTATAAAAAAGCAAATAAACAATAATGTTTATGACGCACTAACCTTATTTAAGATAACTTGTATCACGATTTATCATGTGCAAGCTTTTTTTGTCTATGTTCCACAAATAGACAAACAATATTAAAATATCATATAACAAAAAAAATACCAAAATTACTAACCCGAATACTGTATAAATAAATAAACAGAACCCGAGATTCGAGTTTTGTGATAATAATAATAAAAATAAAATAATAAAATTAAAATTAAAATTAATAATAAAACTATTACAAAACTCGAATCTCAAGTTCTGTTTATTTATTTATATTTAATTTTTATTTATTCATCTACTACTATTTCTAATTTTTTCTTTTTATTTTTGATGCACATGTGTTCTTATTACATAAACACAGTATTATACCCGGCTTTTAATATGTATTTATCCTCGATTTTTTGAATATTATTCTATACTGTAAATTTTGATATAATTAAGAAAGTAAAAAAATTATTTTAAGCATGTTTTTTTATATTTAAAATTAAATAAACTTAGTCCATAAACTCGAGCTTGAACTTAAAGCTAACCCGAAGTTCATGCTTAGAGTTAATGAACTCAAGCTCAAACTCAAGTCTAACTGTTAAAGTTCAACTAAAGTTCATGAACTTCAGTTCAGTTCGTTTTTTCTTTGAACTTCTTGGGACTGAACCAGAACTGGACTGAATGAACTACTTAACATTCCTACTCTAGTAGAAGATATTATCCAAATATATAGAATTCAAGAAAAATTTGATAAAGACTCTGCATACTATGAATGTACACAAAACTAGCAAAGCTTTACTCTTAAATTCTAATTTTAAATTTAGCTAATTTTAAAATTTTAGATCTTTATTTTAATTTAAAACTCGCTTGAAAGTATTTTGTAATATATCAGTTATCCGATTTGTCACACAAATATTAGACGTAAATTTCATATATATGAAATTTTAAAAATTACATATAAAATTACTATAAACTTTGAAGTGATGATGTTTTTCAACCTACATATTAATTTAAAATTAAAATTTGCAATTATATAGAGCAAAAGGAGGTGAATAAAAAAACCTTTCGTGCCAAGCCACAGTTCTGCCATCTTTGCACAAAACAAAATTGTAACTTCGCCAAAAACAAATGTTTATCGATTTTAAGATCATGATTATATGTAAATCATGCCCTGAACAACTTTACTTAGACAAAGAAAGTAGGTTACTTTGTAAGAAAAATGGGTTATCTATGTACAAACATTAAAATTTTTAACTTTGCAATATAAACTTTTTTTTCATTAGGTAACCTACTTTGGTCGCTTAAGCAAAGTTGTTCAGCACATAATTTTACTTGATCTGAGATCAAAACACGTTTTTTGGCCATTTTCTAGGTGAAAATGGGGTCGAAGTTAGAAAAAATTTTTTTTAAAAAAAATTTTTAAAAAAAAATTTTTTTCTAACTTCAACCCCATTTTTCACCTAGAAAATGGCCAAAAAAACGCGTTTTGACCTCAGGTTGAGTAAAATTACGTGCTGAACAACTTTGCTTAAGCGACCAAAGTAGGTTACCTAATGAAAAAAAGTTTTATATTGCAAAATTAAAAATTTTAACGTTTGTACATATACAACCCATTTTTCTTACAAGGTAACCTACTTTCTTCGTCTAAGTAAAGTTGTTCAGGGCATGATTTTACATATAATTATGATCTTAAAATTAATAAATATTTGTTTTTGGCGAAGTTACATTTTCGTTTTGTGCAAAGATGGCAGAACTGTGTCTTGGCACAAAAGGTTTTTTATTCACCTCCTTTTGCTCTATATAATCGCAAAATTTAATTTTAAATTAATATGTAGGTTGAAAAACATCATCACTTAAAGTTTATAGTAATTTTATATGTAATTTTTTAAAATTTCATATATACGAAATTTACATGTGACAAATCGAATAACTGATATTAAAGCATTATATAACTCTTTGTATTAATAAAAATAATATATTTAAAAAAATAGCACTATTAAGATTGTATATTAAGATTCAAAAAAATCAGAAAAACTTATGATAGAATATCTTATGGGTAGAACTTAAATTAATTTACTTTAACAAAATTATTTTTTAATGATATGACATTTAAGCTTTAAATGTAGTTCAGTCAAAAATTAAAATTAATTTTATAGGCTATAAGAATATTAAGTAGTTAGGTTGTCTTTAAGTCAAACCTGTCTAAACTAGTTGGTTTATTATGTTTGTTAATATAGCCAGAGATAGCATGTTATATGGACATTTGGACAAAAAAAAATTTTAATTTAACTTTGACCTAATTAAACTTAATTCAGACCAATATTTGCCAATAAAAAATATCTCTAATCAATAAATTCTTATTTTTTTTTTTACTAGTTTTGTTTTTTAAATTGATAATTAGCATCTGAAAATCAAATCATAATATATAATATGTAAATGCTTCAAAAACAGCATCATGAACTTTTTTATAAAATTAATAGATAAGAAATATATAAACTTATATAACTATCTTTATATAGAATAAAATTGACAAATGTTATTATCAGAGTTAAAAGTGATAAAGCTTTTGCTATTATAATATTAAATTTGTTCAATAAAATTATTGGACAATTGGACATTGTCCAATTGACAAATTGGATATATAGGGTAAGTCAGCAAAAACACACTATATCTTTTTTAATAAAATTTTTGAATCTTCAAACAAAAATAACTTAGCAAAAACTTAACCAAATTTAATAAAAATTTTTTTAAATAAATTTTACAAGTTTTTATTAGATTTAATTAAGTTTTTATTCTTGTTTAAAGTTTTAAAAAAATTTACTTATAAAAAATATAGTGTATTTCTACTGACTCACTTCTATATATTCAATTGATTTTAAATTGTTTTGAATTGTTCAATGGCTAAATGTCTAAAAAATTATTTGGGCATCTGGGCTATATCCAAATATCCAAATAAATATATTTGGACATTGTCCAATACCAACTCTAAACACAATATAAAATATTGTATATAAAATATTAATTGTTGTTATAGGTTGATTAATGTATTTTATTACTAAAAACCTAGCCCAAATGATGAGTACAAATAACTTTCACCTAAATAATGCTAATTTACAAAATGAATAAAGATGTTAATAGTTTAGTTCTAAATCAATAAAACTGCAATTTTAAACCAAACTACTATAAAACCAAACTATTATAAATCAAACTATTATAAACTAAAACTTTATAAAATTAAATAATTATAAACTAAAAATTATAGGATTAAATTACTATAAATTAAGTTAAAAAAACAACTCTTTTTGATGATTATCTGGACCAAATTTTCTCACTTAAAAAAACAAAAGTTTCTTGTTGGAGAGTTGCATATATATAATATATATTAGGCTAATACAGGTATATAGTTTTTATAAAGATCAATTATTGCTTTGATGACTTTTTTACTATTCAGTATACAAGCCAAAAGTGTACTTTTACAAGATAACTAGCAGAAGGTAGCACTATTGTAAAGAAATTTTGGTAGAGATTAAAGATTTCTTTCATTGATGAAGTAATTTGTAAAAAACACTAGAGAACAACAAGAAAATGTGTTTGTTTCTAGTATACTCTCTTTGAAATTTGGTACAAGTAATCACTATCACTTCTCTGCCCTACTTCTCTTTCTTCTAAATTTTTGCAAAAAGTGGCAAAACAGTTTACCTTATCAAAAGATTAGCTGTTTATACTTTCTATTTCCAGATAAACTCAATAGAATGCAACTATGTATTTGTTTGTTTTGGAACATACTGCTACCCCATGTGATAGTAATCTAGCATCTATAGTTAAAGAGATATTCAAAATAAGTTAAATTCAGGAGGAATATTATAGTTAAAGTGAACCTTTACAATAAAAATATACAATTGTTGCATTTGTTATATAATTTTTATGCCTGGCACAGATTATAATAATGCATTATATTCTTTTTTTATTTTTTTTATTTTTTTTGTTATTTATCAACTTTGTGCTATTATGTACTGTTTCCTTTTTGCCTTTTTCTTTTTATTTGTCTTTTTTGATCATTATTTTGGTTATTTGTTTAGGTAGTATAAGTTTTTTCCTCTTTATCATTCCCTTTTTATTTTGTTATATATTTTTTTATAGTAGAATCATTTGACTTGAGAAGCTAAGAAAAGGAGGTATAAAAGTAGTTAGTCATAATAAGCTCTCTGTTCAAACTAAGATGAGAAAGGTGTGGCAGGTTACATTTGAAGTTTTACCAGAATAAGTGAAAGATTAGATAATGTCAGACTTCAATTTAAGTAATTATTTGTTTAGCTGTAGAATTACAACATAATAAAATTCTCTTAAAAAAGGGTTGGCAAGGCTGCCTAAGTATAAAAAAAATTATAAATTGAGTTATTATAAATTGGATTGTTATAAATTAGATTATCATAAAATTGGGCTTGTTTAAACTAGTATATTTTAATCCAATTAGGTACTTTTTGCATATATTTATGCACCCCTTGCATAATTATGCAGTTTGTGCATAATTATATATAAAATTGCATAATTATACAAAGGGAGCATAAAAATATGCAAGGGTTACATAAAAATCAAATCAAATTAGATCAAAATAGTCAAAATAGATCAGTTAAACAAGTTTAATCTTAATCCAATTTAATTTTTTAAATTAATCTTAGTTCAATTTAATCTCAATTATTTAATAATAATTCTAGTTTGATCTGATTTTTTATACAATCAACTCCCTCTAAGTGCACATCCTCTAAGCAGGGTTGGCAAATGACTTTTAAATGACATAAATGACATTGTGACATTGTCATTTGTCACTTTGTCATTTAAAAGGTAAATAACAAATGACAAAAATAGGTTATATTTAAAAATGCAAAGATCCTGAAATCATTAAGGTTTTGTGTCACTTCGGGCAGTTTAGGATTAGTTAAATCCTAAAACACCCGAAGTTCTAATATGTTATTTTAAATGACAAAAATAACAAATGACATATGTCATTTGTCACTAATTTGTCATTTGTCACGAAAATTTTAAATGACATTGTCATTTGCCATCCCTGTCTAAGTGCACGTCCTATGAAAAACCTCTCTAAATGCATGCCTTCTCTTGGGCCCAACTAATATTATGCTTATAGATTTTTACCTCTCTAAATGCAATATTTCTTTAAGTGCACGTTTGGCAAAATTTTTATATATGGTCCTGTCACATTGCATTTAGAGAGGTCTGACTGTATTTGGTTTAGTTTTAGTTCAATGTTTAAAACTAAATTGAATTGGATCAACTATTAGCATCCCTAAAAATGAGGGTAGGTATTTTTTATTTAATTTGTTTTTATTAAGAAAAAGATGCACATTCATATTTTATTATTTTCACTTTGCTTAGATATACATACTTTGATTCATATCATTACAATAAATTAATCATAAATTCTTTTGACTCTTAAATTAATATACATTTTAATTCATTTTTTCATGCATAATTATTAGTATGCTATCAAACTGTTGCATAATTGTTCGATCGATCAACAAACTACCCCAAGAACACCACCCAAAATTTTCAAAACGCGACCACAAGCTCATAGTTGAAGTTCAGGTGTAACGTAACACTGACGTAAACGATCAGAAAAATTAAAAGTAATTGTTCTTTTCGCTAAAAATTGCCCATAACTCAAAAATCTGTAACAAAATACTTAATAAACTTCTAAGAATTTAATTATCGAAAAAATTTTTTGTGGTGCTCTTGGAGTAGTTTCGATCAACACGTGAGTCACGTGAATCACGTGCACAAAACATTAATCGATAGATCTTATTTCTAAACAAGTATACTGCATACAATTCTAAAGTGTTACATAATTTAAGTGTTAAATCCAAACAATTTCACGTAACTAATACCTAAATATTATCGTTATTTGCATAAAAAGAGATTACTATATATACCAACTGCTAATAAGCCAAATCAAGAATTTTTTATTTCTTCAATAAACCGTTGATTATTTCACGTTGTTTCAATGCCCATAAATTGTTCGGATTAATTTCTAATGATTTGTTTAAATCTGCAAGTGACTCATCATACCTGCCCATCATGCGATAAGTATTTCCACGAGCTTCTAATGCAAATGCATCATTCGGTTCAATCTCCAATGAACTTGTTAAATCAGCAAGTGACTCTTTATATCTGCCCATCTTACTATAGGTATTTCCACGACTTTTAAATGCAAATGCATTATTTGGTGCAAATTCTAATGATTTGTTTAAATCAGCAAGTGACTCATCATATCTGCCCATCATACGATAGGATTCACCACGAACTCTTAATGCATATGCATCATCCGGTTCAATTTCCATTGATTTGTTTAAATCTTCAAGTGACTCATTATATTTACCCATCATATAATAAGTAGTTCCACGATTTTTAAAAGTAAATGCATTATTTGGTTCAATTTCTAATGATTTGTTTAAATCAGCAAGTGACTCATTATATCTACCCATCATACGATATGATTCACCACGAGCTCTTAATGTAAATGCATCATCCGGTTTAATTTCTAATGATTTGTCAAAATCAACAAGTGACTCATTATATCTGCCCATTTTATGATAGATACTTCCACGGCTTTTAAATGCAAATGCATTATTTGGCTCAATTTCTAATGATTTGTTTAAATCTGTAAGTGACTCATTATATCTGCCCACCATACGATAGGATTCACCACGACTTCTTAATGCAAATGCATTATTTGGTTCAATTTCTAATGATTTTGTTAAGTGGTAATTGATTCTTTATATTTACCCGTGATACGATAAGTTTCACCACTTTTTCTTAATTTTGATGCTTTATTAGATTCAATTTCTGAAAATTTATTATCAACAACAGGAGCAACACTGTTTCGTAAAGGTAATGGCGTTGAAGGTAAATTAACACGAGGAGGTAAAACATGGGAAATGACAGGACTGTTGGGAGCCATAAATTTTAGTATAATATCTGCCCACAAGTTTGGATCAAGGATTTTCTGATAAGGTCGAATTTTATTAAAGACATCTTCGCCAGAAATTTGAAAATATCGAATAAAAGGTAGACAATTTTGAAGTGAACTTTTTAAAGTCAAGAAATGTTCATCAGACCATCGATCAGGATTTGTAGGTAAAGAAGGGTTTTGAGCAATTCCCCACTTAATAGTATAATCACAAATTTTTCCTTCATCCATTTGTAAATTATCGAGTTTTAGGATAAATATTAAGATATTTTCTGGAAGAGTAAAAAATTGATCTGAATTAAAAATAATATTTGGATATTTAGCAATAATCGTTGCACAAAATTGTTGTAAGTCTTTTAAATTATTGTCCTTAAAACTAGCTTGATAAACACGAGAAAAGTTAAGACGTAACCAAGAAGATTTATTTTCAAGTAAAAACAATTGGATATGTTTAATCAACTCTTCAAGACGAAACTCATTGGAAGCAATCAGAATTTCAAAGATAACTGAAGCGTTAACATTTTCTAAAGAAATGGTACCACAATAAATATACCTACATATATATTTCATAATAAAACCTTATTAATACTTTTGAAATTTAGTTTAAATATTATATTAATACTTACTTGACAATAATATTGAATACTTCAATTGAAATATTATCTTGCTTTATTATTTTCACATTATTTTCATTATAAGTAATTGCGTCTAATTTATCTTTAAAATATAAACATCGAGAATTTAAGATGATAGAATGTATTTTAAATGTCTGAATATTTGGTGAATGACCAACTTCAATGATAACATTATATTCATTATTATTTTTGAGAAGTTCATTTAAATTACTAGCAAGTTGCTCGAAAAACTTTGCTGCCATAATTGCATAAAATAGTAAACCAATTTCTGAACCCTTTAGCGTCAGCGAAAAGCGAAAATATCTTTTATATATTAAAATCGTTGGATTATGCACTAGTACCGACTTTTTAAAAATTCCGCTATATATATGATATGTGGAATAGGCTAAAGAAGTTCCGTGGAACTTTTGTGTCGCACAATACATGTACAATCAAAGAAATATGTTTAAATTCAATTCGTCAAATTGGCAAACTTCTAACGTAAACTGCTGACTCTCTATGAGTTGTATTACCCCTGTTTCTTAAAAATCTTATTTCTTAAATTCCAAACCCCTGTGATCGTTTACGATTATCACCCTGAACTCTTAAACTGTGTACTTTCATCATCGATTTTGATCGATGACTGATCGTCACAGGAATATTCCTATATTTTTTTATTTCATCATTCTTATATATATCATTTCTTATTATTATACTGTTATATTGGACTATTATACTAAAATGGATCGAAACCCCTATAAATGTGATAACTGAACACAAATTAGATCGACTACCGAATGGGGTCTCGATCCCCAGTCCCCATTTTGCACCAACGCGCTCAACTAAGAAGTCTCAATTACGCGTCTCTCGAAAGGTATTGGATTAAAAGAATCGGATGATTCGAATGATCATTAGAGCGGATGAAGGTTTTCTTTAAGTTGAATAGTGAAATTAATTATGTTGGAGGAATAAGTATTTAAGACCCGAATTTTACTTCTCAATAAACCCTCAGACTTCGATCTGTCTTATAAATCCCAAATATTTATAAGTTAGTAGGCATTTTAAAGTCGATGGCAACTTACATAAAAGTTATTTGCATTGTCGAATTCTCAACACTGCTTGTTAGCATTAAGCTGCTGCTTTTTGTTTGTTTTATTGATTGTTGATTAATTTTTTGATACATCGATTGATTTAAGACTACATTGATTTATCTAATTGATACAATTAAATTTTAATTTTCGACATAGATAGGATAAGATCGTAATAATTTTACATTTTTGTGCCGATACAGTTTAAAATACTTTTTTTTTTTTAAAAAAAAAAAAAGCAAACAATACATAAAAAGAGCTATATAGAAAGTTTTATTGATGCCATAGACTCCATAGCTAAAAAAAGATCTTTAACTCTCATCCGCTTGAAGAAGTTAGCTTAGCAGTAACTTGCTTTTGAAAAGTTATTATTAAATTTTATGAATAATTACCATTTAATTTTATTTTATAAGGTGAGTATAGGTATTGTGGCCCAGTAAATCGAAATTGGATGATTTTATCACCATTCGATTCGTCTTATTGAGACTAATTGAATGGTGGGAAACCCATCTAATTTAGATCACTGGATCACTAAGATATCATTGTTTAAATAAAATAAACAAAATTTTAATTTATAGATTCTAATAATAGGTAATTGTAGCATGTTAATTAGCGAATTTTTTTACTAAATAAATCGACCTTCATGCATAAGAAAGCTTGTTCGTGTGACAAATTCTATATTTTCATAAAAATAGGAAAATTTTTTATTAAATGACATCTTTAAAAAATATTTTTACTCCACAATACCTCTTTTTAGTACAAAACGTATATTATAAACATCGATTAATAAAAAGTTGACTAATTCTGAAAACCTGTTCGCAATGGCAAATTCTATTTATTTCTAAATTTTCATAAAAATCGGAAAATATTTTTATCTATAAAAAATATTTTTGCACCACAATACCATAAACATCGATTAATAAAAAGTTGGCTAATTTTTATGAAAATTTAGATTTATAGAATTTTAAGTTTCGATAAGTTTTCTTAATAATTAATTAATGTATGAATATCAATTTGATCTTTAATTAATTGTATCATGTGATCCACTGAATGATTGTGGTAGATCACGAGGTATTACAAGATATCACATGTGCGCCATAATTGCCAAAATTTATTATCAGTTATGATATTTTTAAACTTTTTAATTAATAATATCTCATGATGTGTTGAGCGATTTGGTACCATTCGATGTGACGAATCGGAAGGTACTAAAATTATTCGGTTCTGATCATTGGAATACGTATGTAACCCGTAATACTTACCTTAATACCCATGTTCACCTTATGCATTAATTTACAGTAATTTAAAAAAACAGGAATATTTACTATATTAATCTAGATAAGATGGAGTTGATCGCATTAATTTAGTATTTGAGCATAAAATACGTTTTATTAATTAACCATTTTATTTAAAATAAGGAATTCAATGTTGATGAATATTTACTATATATCTAAGTTTATTTTATTTATAATAAAAGGTCTGCAAATATAAAAATATTTTATTAATCCAAACAAAGCCCTTGATTTCTTTAAACAGTTTTTATAATTAGAATTTTTAAACACCCGCATACAGTATGTCGTACGTGCGTACTAATATAACAAAAATTTGCCTTGGCTGTACGACATTGCAAAGAAAAGTTTATATTTAATGTGACTTTTTACCATGCAAGGAAATATATGTTGCATATGCCAAGAATTAGTATTGTAGCTAAGGCTGAAAGATACTGAAATTTGAAAAAAAACCATTCCAAAAAATTTTAAAATTTCATATAAAAAATAAGTTCAGATTTCAACATCAACCGTGACAATTAATATGACACATTAAACCATTTTCGATAAATTTAAGTTCCAACTAAGTATTAGAGAATAGGAGAATTTAAAAGATATATATATTTCTTGATATTGTAATGACCTTGATTTATTTGTTTGACAATCTCTTTAATTTTGTAGCTTAAAACTTTGTATAGTAAATAAAGTATTTGCCAATTAACTTTTATATTAAGTAATTTAACACTGAACGTATAATATCGGTTATTCAAATGTAAGTCAAATTACAAGCATAAATTAATGATCATTCGTTAATGATTGTAAACTTCCTTAAGCACACCTATTAAATGCACAATCTCTCTAAAATGTACTCTCAAAACTCTGACAAAATATATATGTACGTGATTACATGATTACACGCAACTGGCATGCATATAGAGCACATATAATGTTTATATTAACTTAATGATCCTTTCCTTATCTTACGAATTTATCTCATTAATTTATATATTAATTTCGTTAGTTAAAAATTTTTTGTTTACTTGAATAACGTGGATATATACGTGGATATATATATAGTTTAAATAAAATGTCCTCCGATAAAAAAAAAAAAACAAAAAAACCTTTTCTCCAGTCCTTTATTTTAATTAAATCACCATGCTTTCCTTTTTACTCTTCATATTAGGGTCTTTAATCACCTTTGTTATCTCTCAAGATTGTACGCCATATTCATCTTCATATGATTTTTCATCTGGATATCCAAACATTTGGGAAAAACCCACAAGTGATAATTTTAATACTGATGAATTTCAGCAGGTTTATAATTCCATTGACTGGTCACAAGTACCTGATATTCAACCTCATACTGTGGTCAATGGGGATATAGATCAGAGTAATTATCCTGATGATGACCCAGATTGTTGGTGGACATATAATCAGTGTTCATCACCCAATGCACCTGGAGTACAACCTGATGTTACCATTTGTCCTGAGCCTGGTAAGAACTTAATTTTATTAATGGGTTAAAAATTTCGGATTAATCATAAGCTTGTTGTTAATATTTGATTACTCATTCTAAAGAAACCTGGGGTTTAACATACGATGACGGTCCAAACTGTGCTCATAATACATTTTACGATTTCCTTAAAGAAAACGATCAAAATGCTACTATGTTTTTTATTGGATCAAATGTTGCTAACTGGCCCAAAGAAGCTAAGCGTGCTCTCACAGATGGTCATCATATTTGTTGTCATACATGGTCTCATCAATATATGACATCACTTACCAACGAGGAAGTGGTCGGAGAATTGTATTACGCTCTGAAAGCTATTAAAACTGTCATAGGCGTAACACCTCTTTGTTGGCGTCCTGTAAGTATTACTTTCGTGATATAAAATAGATAATTAAAAAAACCAACTTACATATTTTTCATTATCTTCGTTGACAGCCTTATGGTGATGTTGATGATCGAGTTCGTGCGATTGCTCAACAACTCAATTTACCGATGACTGTTCTTTGGAATCTTGGTAAGTAAACGTCCGAATGTTAAACAAATAAAAAAGTTCATTTAAATAAATAAAATATAATACTAATTATAACATTTACAGATACCAATGATTGGGATATGGAACCTGATGGCAGTGAAACATCGGATCAAATTGATTCTAATTTCCAAAGCTTTGTCGATATGGGTACAGATGGAACCTTTGCTAATTCTGGCTGCATCGTTTTGGAACATGAACTAAATAATGGTACTATGTCCAAAGCTATGGAATGGTACCCAAAAATTGTAAACGCTTATCAATATGTTGTTCCTATCGCAACATGTATGAATGTTACTCAGCCATATGCTGAATCAGATTACAGTTATCCATCATTTACTGACTATACTGGAACAAATTAATGAGTAGATTATATTCAAATTTCAATATTTTAAAATTAATGAAAATTATTTAAGAGACCAAAAAAAAAAAATATTATATTATGAAAATAATTCATAATTATTGATAGATTATTTATAAACTTACTCAATCTTAATATTCATATATGCACATATGGTTGTAATTGTATTACTGTATTACAACATTATGGGGCATAACTAATAATTAATTACACATAAATCTTAGAAATCATCACCTATAAATCATATTGTAATAATATTGTATTGTTTTAATGACATTTTTTCCACAATGCTGTATTATCATATTGCAATATTTTAATGATGTAAATTAATTTAAATTGATTAATTCGATTTAACTTATTAAAAATTATCATTGGGAAATTTTTTTGATCGATATATACCGTATTTGCGCGTAATAGCGGGCTGGGGCGTTAATTCGAATTTTGACTTTTCAAAAAATTTAGCTATTTTGCTCAAAATAGCGCCCATGCGCGTCCCGAAATAACGCGCACTCCCATTTTATTTAATTAAAATGTTTTAAAATGTAATAAAAGATTCAAATGCAAATGCTAAATTCAACTCAATCGTAACAAAATAAAAAAATTATTTTTATCAGGAACGTAGTACGAAGTACGTAGAGTATAGTTTACATTCGTGTTTTGCGTTCGTCCATAAAATCTTGATTCTAATTGGATGTAAAAATCGAATGATGCCGTAACTATATCAGTGAAGTTGCAGGTTTCGATTTGCCGCATTTTTAATTACCAGTTACGGCTAGTTATAACTAAATTTCAACACGGCACATCCCAATGATCCAAGTTTCGCATGCAACTCTACTCTACTAACAATACAAGAGGTAAGATTCTTTTTATTAATATTTGAACCGCTGTTGCTAATTTGGTATTATCATAGCGCCCATGCGACTTATTTTGAATACCGTACAGAATTTCAAAAAAAAAAACACAATTTGATTCAAAATAAGGCGCATGCGCGTTTCAAAATAGCGCGCAGGGACCCAAAATAACGCGTAGGGGGGCGTTATTACGCGCAAATACGGTATCTGTTTATTGCACGGGTCTTACGTGACAACCCGTGCTTTTTTCATTACTTATTGGCACGGGATTGTTACGTCAGACACCGTGCAATAAGATAGTTATTATATGGGTATGTTGAATAACCCGTTACACACACGGGTTTATATTTAGCCTTCGACACGGAATATGAACCCGTGTGTAACTGGGTTATTCACTACAACCCATACAATAACTATAAAATATTGATCATTAACCAGGTGTATATGTATATGTTATTGTCCACGAAGTGGGCAATAACTATTTATTCCCCGGGACGGTGGGAATAATGAAATATTTCCCCAGTGGCATATGTGGGGCGCTTTGCGCCCCATAAGTGCGCCACTGGGGGAATATTTTAATTATTTCCCCGACACGACGGAATAAATGAGTTATTCAACGTTTCATACGACGACATGACAGGGACTCGTGTTATTAATTATTTTTATCATTTTCTTTGTCTCCCTTTACATTTTTAAATTTTCGGGGAAATAACAAATGCCTGTTACCACCCCGGCTTTATTTGTTATCACCCCGGGGAAATAACAAAAACAAAGAAAAAAATTTATGATAAAAATTATGATTAATAACACGTAAATCCCCGTCATGCGATCATAATGAGACGTGGAATAACCAAGAATCAATCCCAGATCAGATGATCGGATAAAGACGGAAGGCACTGGCTGCTTCGCAGAGCCAGTGTGCCATTCCGTCATTATTCGATCATTTGATCTGGGATTGACTTTGATTATGTCCATTTCGCGGATAATAACTGATTTATTCCCAGGTTCTTATTATACTTCTATACTATTTCTTCAAAATAAAGTTGCGTATTTCATAAAGTTTAGCTTACTACAAATCACAAATCATTTTTCGGGGTTTTTTTTCCTTTCTTCTCTCTCTCTCTCTCTCTTTTTTTTTTTTTAGCCAGCGACTTTTACTCTTTTTTGTAGCTAATGGTTTAAAAAACATAATTATGAAAATTCCGGATCAGCCCGATCTGAAATCTGGGCAATAATCGAGAAGAAATAGTATAGAAGTATAAATAAGAACCGAGGAATAAAATACAATAACGTGTATGATCATACGGAGTTGTCCGCAATATTTTTGCATCTTATTGGATAATGCATGTGCAAAGTAAGGATGTGAATGCATATAAAGAACTTCACACGTTACATCTTCACATGTCTATGTAGTACATGAGTGTATACTTTTAGTTGATCACATTTATAGTTTCGAGTAGAAATTGATGATGCAATTTTATTATTTGTGTAGTTTGTAATTTCTAAATTTACTTAATGTTAAAATTTGTGTACGATGAACTTACAGGCGTTACTTTGCAAAATCTTATCTGATTGGATTATTTATTGGACACAATAGGGCGGAACGTTTTATCTTTTAAAATCTTATCTGATTGGATTATTTGTTGGGCGAAATGTTTATCTTTCAAAAATCTTATCTGATTGGATTATTTGTTGGACGCAATTGGGCGGAATATTTGTCTTTATGTATGTACTTACGTGCATATTTACGTATGTCGCTTTCTCATACGTATTTCTCATATCATATTCTTTAATAGCTAGATTTGTCTATACATTATCTTGTACAACTTTGATCGTTTTAAAAGATCTAGATAAGATAATTCATTCTAAAAAATGTTTAAATGTTAATATAACTTAGAGAGAATCTATTTAAAGAGAAAATTATATGATTAATAAAAATTTAAAAGGAAGCTAATGCTTATAAAGATTAGCAAACAAATATTTCTGAATTGTTGTACAATATACAAAATATACAGTATATGTCTTATGTTAATTAAAATATACAAGAAATAACGATAATTTGATAATTTGTGCATAATTAATAGATAGTAAGGGTAAAGTTCATAACAAAACATAAAAAAGATTAAGATATGACCATTTGCATTATATATCGAATAAACGAAGTAATGACCAATTGGATACCAATCAAAAGGTGCTTAAGTGAAAAAACTTGTAAATAATATATAGCGGAAGAAAGGTCTAACATAATAATAGATACAGTATTACGCTATTTGGCCGGGAATCTATTACACACTAGAAAAAACTAGAAAAATTAATTTTTTCGGTGGCAATTTGTAAAAAAAAAAAAATAAGGAATTTAAAGAAATTTTGTATGAGAACTGGTCTTAGGAAAATGTCGATCTGGGAATTAAAAGATTCTCCCATATATGATTAAAGTTTATTGTGGGGTTAAAATTAATCAATTTAATCAATCGGAGAATCATTTAATTCCCAGATCGACATCCAGTTCTCATATTAGATTTCTGTGATCATCTGATGATCACAGTATTTGAAATTTTAACATTATAAATATTATAAATAAATATTAATTGACTAATATAATTTTTTTTTAGTCAATTATTATTTGCATTTTCAAAATTCTTTCGCAGACTCCGTGTGGCGTGCGATGCTTGCTGATCACAGTAAATTTGAAATGCGCAATAAATTCAATAAAGATGCAATAAGTACCAATAGACATCCCTATTACTGTTTCAAATGAGGTCAATAAGATATAAACAGTCATTTATCGGGTCCATAGGATATTATTTCATTTATATTATTATTCCGATTGATGACTATTGACCTCTTGTGGGGGTTTGTAATAGTTATGTATACTGGTACTTATTGTATCCCTATTTAACTTAATTATGCTTATGTATTGTAACCTATTGGCAACATCGTATTACTAAGTTAAGCGCCCACACCTTTGAGTTACTAATTTGATGACGTTTTAGTATTAGATTATATGTACGTGATACAGTTTTTACGAAATTGTATACAAAAGTTGCATTATATGCATTATGATACAATGTAAATGTGATATCTAAAGGGAAAGGATATACAACGTAATTAGTAATGCTAATAACATTATATAAGGGTATGGATAGGAAGTACTTTTCTATATACTAATTATAATTTCTTTATTTAAAATGCCTAAATTAACTAAACTGCCTAAAATTCGAATCATACGTGGTAAAAATAAAAAAAGAAAAATTAATAAAAAACCAAAACCATTACTTCCTGATTATTTAAATGATTCCCCGTTAGACATCCGCAATAATGTAGCAAAATGCCCGATTTTGATACCTACTTGTTGGAATGTAAACGATTGTTCTCCAGGCCTGAGGATTTATGATAATCTGCTTTCGGTTAAAAATAATGGTAATTATTAAATCAATTAGAGAAATTAAAAAAAAAAACAATAGATCTAACATTTAACTGATTTATTGGAAAAAAGGAAACCGTGCATTTGCAGCAGTAAGAGCAAATAATTATATTCCAAGAGAAACTGGAATCTATTACTTTGAAGTTGACATTTTAGAGTGTGAAGATGACCTGTATGATTTTTTAATAAACATTTATGTGCATAATAAAAGTATAAAGTTTTTTTTTTTATGTGAAAATTCAATCTTTTTTTTTTTTTTATAGTGTAATATCAGTTGGTGTTTCAGCTTCGTACACAAGTCTTGATAGGCTAGCAGGTTTGTATTACATATTAAAAAAAAAAACTTACTTTATAAAAAAATTTATCATTTATTTTAAATTGATTTATTAGGATGGGATCCAGGCTCGATAGGTTATCATAGTGATAATGGCTGGAAATATCTTGAATATGGACATGGAGTTACATATGGTCCTACTTTTACAGCAGGAGATACTATTGGCTGCTGCATAAATTTTTATTATAATGAAGTATTTTTTACTAAAAATGGTGTTAATTTAGGTAATTTGAATTTTCAGTAAGATTTTTCTTTTTTTTTTTTTTAATACAATGATAAAATATTCTAAAATTTTTATAAAATTAGGATCCGTCTGTAAACCAAATGTAATTAATCAATTATACCCAGTTGTAGGAATGGGAGGTATGAATTCTTGGATAGAAGCGAATTTTGGAAATAAGCCCTTCAAATTTGATGTAAAGCTGTACGCAAAGGTAAGTCTTATAAATGGTTTTTTACAAATTAAATATTAAATTAAATTAATATATATATATATTTTTATAGACGTTTAAATCGCAGAATGGTTTCTTAATATTGTAAATAAATTTTATTTTATACTAGGATACAATAGTTATTAATAAATTACTATAAATTGCACCTAAGATATTTTTATCATCTATTACGGTATAAGTTACGTTTTATGTACGATATTTTTTAATTTATTATATATTTTTATATATCATAAACTTTCTTAAAGTGCACAACCTTTATGTACATTTCTATTAAATTCTCCCCCAAATGCGTAAACATTTGGTCCAAAAATATATATAGCAATATGAATTTCACTAGATATTATATATTATATTTTTCAAGTCTTTACAATTTAATTTTAAAAAATAAAAATTAATTATAAAATTTTTTTAACTCAAATTTTACAGATTTATTTGAACTTTGAATATTTTTACTTAGAGTATCACACATTAACTAATTAGCCAGTTTTTGAAGAATACGCTACGGTTAATAATTTTATAAACTGATTAATAAATCGACGCTTAAATTTTATCAGGCCCAACCTCAACTTGAAAATTAACACTTTCAAATACCATTCAAATGGTTTTTTTTTCGTCCTTGGTCGTGCTATGCCACCTTCAGCAGATTTCAAAATACCACTTAACTGCCTTTTTGTCACCATTTGTTGTGCCTATGCCCTTGCAATAACATATTCCAGCATTATATTGTCCATTTTTATTTCCGCCTTTAGTAGATTTTCTTTTTTTTATCCTTAGCTGTGCCTATGCCTTCGTCTTAGCAGAATCCAACGTTAAATTGTCCATTTAAATTGCAGATTTCAAATACCACCCGACCTTTTTTCATTATTGGCTGTGCCTATGCCTTCATCATAAATTAAATTGTTCATCTAAATTGCCACTTCAAGCAAATTTCAAATACTGACTATTCAAATGCTTTTTCTTCATCCTTTAGCTTGACTATTCCATTTCCATACAAATTTCAATGTTAAATTGTTCATTTAAATTGCCATCTTCAGCAAATTTCAAATACTACTCAAATACTTTTTTTCGTCCTTGGCTATGCCTATACCCTTTTCATAACAGAATCCAAGATTTAAATGTCCACCTTCAGAAGATTTCAAATGCCACTCAAATACCTTCTTTCATCCTTGACTGCGCCTATACCAGATTTTAACATTATATTGTCCATTTGCATTACCACTTTTTGCATATTTCAAACACCATACTAATGCTTTCTTTTCATTCTTGACAGTGCCTATTCCCATTTTGATAGCGGATTCCAATATTAAGCTGTCCATGCGAATTGCCATTGAAATTGTCATCTTCGGCAGATTTCAACTACACCAAATGTTTTGTTTATTTTTGGCTTGTCTATGCTTCCTTTAGAGCAGAATCCAATATTTGAATTGCCGCCTTTGGCAGATTTCAATGCTATTCAAATGCTTTTTTTTCGACTTTGACTGGCCTATACCATTTCTTTAACAAAATCCAATATTAGATTATCTATTTGAACCACCACCTTCTACAGATTTCAAAGTGCTTCTTTTTCATCCCTAGCTGTACCTATACCATTTTCATAACAGAATCCAACAATATAATGTTCATAAATCTTTTCCACATTTCAAATACAATTTTATTCAACCTTTACATCAATAATCAAGAAAATATGCCGAATAATATATAATTACATATATGTTTTCTTATAATAATTAATTTTAGAAATATTACACTCAAATTTTATTAAATATATGTGTATGAAATTGGATTTATATATTTTGCGTGCTTGTGATACAAATATATAAAGAAATGACTACAAAATATATGGTTCAGTTTGGCTCAAGCCATGGACCGAAATGTTGATCAAATTCCGGAAATTTTGGACTACGCCCTGATGTTGTTAATTACAAAATAAACTAACCAAATTTAGAAATTGTCCAATTGCACAATAGCGGGCAGGTTAAAAATCAAACAGCCAGTCTGTCTCACTCATTTTACCCTCTCACAATGATGAAACTGGAACTTAACGAAAAAGCGCAAAATGTTTTTGGAGATGTTCGTGGAATAGCGAAGGTATAAATCTTTATAACTCAAATTTTCAAGGTTTAAATTTTGAATTTTAACATAATATAATATACGTACGTACGTACTGTACATACTTTTTTTTTTTTAAAAAAAACAAAAAAAAATAGACTGTAGTTAAGAATTCTAATGTTAGCGAAGTAAAAATTTATATTACATTAAGCATTGTTAAAATCAAAATTTAACAATTTTATTAAATTGCATGATTTGAAATTAAAGGAAATATTGAGAACCGCAAGGCTTCTTGCAAATCTTGATACGTCTATGAAATCCACTCATCAGGTTTTGATTTGTTATTGTGAATCTATTAATTTCAAAAAGTACGTTGATTTTAACCTTTTGTTTTTTTTTTTTTTGGAAATTGTAGTCTTTACAAAAATTAACACAAGGAATAACCGAACTTCAAGAAAGGTAACATTTATTTTTTCTGAATGTTTTCTGGTATTATAATATTTTTATTGACTTTTTTTATTATTTCCAGAAATACTCAGATACAAGATTTATTATATATGCTTCCTCAAGTATCTGAAGGGTTAAAAATTGAAGGGCTGGTTAAACGTCCTCCTAGCACTAGTAATAATACAACGTAAATTATTAGGTATGAATAAAGTACGAATTAGGTACGTATGGATTATTCTTTTTTTTACTAGCAGTACGGTTATAAATCTTTATATGCTGACAATGTTAGTAAATCCGATAAAATGTTCACATTAATTAAAATTACTTTATCAAATTTTCATAATCTTTCTATCTTATCGATCCTTATCTAGCAGTTATTTAATATTAATAATTATCTCTATCGTCCTATAGAATAAGTCAATAATTATTATTATTGGTAGAATTGACATTAGAAGTTTAAATAACTATATCAACATTTATTTGGTATTTTAAAATGAATTGAAAATTTTCACGATTCACTGCAATTAATACAAATCACCGGTAAACACTTTTTCTTTGATGGTATAAATTTGAGTTAGAATTCTGTACGGTATTATTAAACATAAAAGTGGGGCTATATTTTCACTGTAATAAAATGGAAATCCAAAAAATGTTTATATCCGATACCTGAGAAAATTTAGCCAATGAGAAATCGTAATTATGTAATGATGTAATACAATCAAGTGTAACGTACAAAAATCAAAAAAAAAAAACTTTAAATAAGAATTAGAAAAGGATTTGCAAAAAAAAACGGCTGGTCGATTTTATAATTATCATACGTAAGTAGATGCTTATATAAAATATTCAATTCAAAATCTTTTTCTGTTCTGATGGCCTTAAAATTTTAACCAGCCATAATCATTACTTAGGACTCTAAGTTAGCTATGACTTCATTAGTAAAATTTTAAGTGACCGTAGAATAGATTCAAAACTTATCCATCCAAAAAAAAAATATATATATATATATATATATTTTAAGAATTCTCCTGTTCTATGTTGTTACCGGTTAAGTTTTATCATACTTGTTAAGACTTATAAAATTTATCAATATGCCAATTTAGTCACATGTTCATACTGTATCGTCATTTGATTTACTTGTAAGATTCTAGAATTTGTCAGGAACCCAATGTGACGACAATTGAGTGTTGGTTTCATAACAATACTATTATCCAGGAAATACCATACATGAACGATTTTACGTCAAGATTCTTTTTTCATGCTCATCAACAAATTTAGAGAATGTTTCTCATATCATTAGCAGATTTAAGAATTTGTTGCTTGGATTGCTAAAAATGCGTTTATATACTGCAAGAGCGGATAACAAAGCTAAGAATGCTGAAAAGGTATTTACGTTGAAAAATATTAAATAAGAAAATATGTAATATATTGTTAAGGAAATTCATTATTTTATTCTAATTTGAAATTATTTCGAAATTTCATAATTGAAACCACTTTAAATATTTTTTTGCAACAAACATTTTACGAAGACTTATTATCAAATATTGCTTCATTAAATTGTATAACTAAAAACTCATTGCATGTCAAAAGATTAGGCTAGAAGAAACTGCCATACACTGTACAAAGCCACGAAAAATTATTAAATTAATAATGGGTAAATATAGTGTCCGTTTCAATATACATATTATATTAGTCTATTATATTAATCTTTACAGATTGTCTTTTTTAGGCTGATAACTCGTGTTGTTTATAAATGTAAGTTTTGTTAATCGAATACAAAAATAAATAAGAAATCTTTATTACATGATGACTAGATTTTATCACACTGAGTATTTTTATTATGCTGAATTTAATAAATAGTTTCAGCCTTGTCTGATAAAATAAAATTGTTTGTTATTTATTTTCTAACGTTAAATGAAATTAAGTTTATTTTTTATTTTTATTATCGAACATGCAGTTTTATAATCAAAGCGACGATTAGAAATTAGAGTTGGATACGTATGTTTTCTTTACCTTTTTTTCATAAATTAGTAACTTGGCTAGTAAAATGATGATAATTGAGACGGGCGGACTGAATATGTTTTAAACATCAAACTGTGTAGAATGTCTCTTAATGCTGATTTATAAAAAAAAATGAATATACAGAAAGAAAAAACAATTTAATCGATTGCTAATTTTATTTACAAATCTTTCGTTAGATATTTATATGTGGATCACAAAAAACAGGCAAGTTATAGTTGTTTTTTTTTTAAAAAATAAATAAAATGATTATACAAATTGTATTCACACACTGAATAAACGTGTAGACAATCAAGTTCGGTTCATCAATGATTCAATTTCATTGTCTATATTGTATTTAATTTTTATATTAATATTAATAATAAAAATTTTTATTTTTTATTTTGAACGTCAAAATTTGATTATTTATAGATTCAATTAGTTATAATGTAACATAATTATTATCAAGATTTGTTTTCATAGTATTGGTGAGTAAATTTAAATAATTAAACTTAGATTGCAGGCTATGATAATGTCTAATAGTTGAAGTATCTCATGACCGCATAAATTTTTATTAATATCTTTAAGTTTAATATTTATTAAAGGATAAGATTCTCGCACCGATGGAATATTATTATCGAGATGGCATAAACAAACTTCATACTCACTATGGTAATTTATTGAACGATTAAATGATTATGGTTAATCATACATTCTCTTGAAACACGACGTTAAAACTTTTAAAAGTAAAATGAAGACATTCGAAGACGGAAACGTTTTAGTAATGAAATTAAGTAAGTATTTAAATGATATATTAAATTTTATTGTCAAAAATTCTGATAGATACTAATATGATGTATATATTTTAAGATGTTTCACAAAACATATAACGTTTAAAATTCTGCTAAAGAAGAAACTTTTGATATATGATTTATTAATGTTATTGACATGGTATATTCAAAAAAAAAAGGAAGACCATGTGATTTTAAAAGGGTTAGCCTGAAAATTTTTATTATTTCTATTATGTAGCGTAGACGTTTCTAAAGGCTTTAGATTGGTATTATGTACCGTGTACATTTCTGAAAATAGGACGTTAGAATGATATTTAAAATCTGCCGAAAGTATGAACTGTTTAACATTGTATTAGAATTATTCACACACTAATATTTTATAAATAAACAAAGTAATATTCAATAGTGAATTCTATTATTAACAAAATTGTCAATTCATGGATGAACCTATATTCATCGTCTAGTTTAATACATGTAAAGTCAATAGAAAAGTAATATTTAATGGTGAATGTGAAAAAGAGGGCATTTAAAATCTGTAAAAGATCACATTTGCCGTAAATTCTCGAAATAGTGAAATAGTGGGCACCTAGAATACGCCCATGGGCGTTATTTTGAATATAAGGTTAATTTTTTGACTATCATTAAATTTGGTAAGCTATTACATGTCTGTTGCGTATTAAGGTCAATTTGCTTTACTAAACTATACATGTAACATTGGGGTCTCGCGATATAACTATGTAAATCAAAACTATATGTGATCATATAATAAAATTTATTAAAGAATTTTTAATAATTTTTAAACAGATGTACAGCCCCAATAGTTCAATAATTTTGGATAAAACTTCGCAAAGGCAAGTATTACGTCCCTACAAACAAAGTTATAGAGCCATTTCTTTAAAAACGAAACTAAATTTACCCTTTCTTTTTTTAAGAAAAAAAAACACGTAGCATATTACAGACCCCTTTCTTTTTGCTACCTTTTTTAAGAAAAGATACACGTAACATATTACAAATTTTTCATGTTTAAATAAATGAAATGATTCTATAGTCTTGTTTGTAGATATGTAATACTAGTTTTTGCGAAAATTTATTCAAAACTATCGAACCGTTAGGGCTGTATAAAATATTATTATTATTTTTTTTTTTAAAAGAGAGGTCTATCCTCTAATTCTTTATTTAGATTTTGCAGATTATACATATTCAATTACATGTAAGAATTACTAATCTATAGGGAAGTAGAGGTAAGAGCTTAGGTTTACTCTCGACCTTATTCTTTACTAGAATGGCCGGTAGACCTCTAGTTTTCGGAGAAAATGTTGTTTGGGGAAAAGTTATTACTAAGTATAAATTTGTTGATCTTTTTTATAATGAAAGAGGGTGTAGGTGGGAAAGTTTTGGTCATAGTTGGTGGAGTTATAGGAGGAGGAGGAGGAACGGCTTCTGAGTGCCGTGACATTCTGGAAGGTATCCAGATTTCCTTATATATCAGTTCAGCGATCCGGTGGTGTAATAACGGGGATAGTTTTTTCTTATGATGTTGTGACTTGAAGGGAGCTAGAGTTTGTCCAGTGATGATGCCTATTGGGACTCTTTTATTTATGTGTAAGTATGTGTAGTTGGAGATAAATTCTTCTGGATTTTCTAAAGGCAGTTTTTTCTCTTCTGCTATTTTGAGTAAGATTCTTGCTGTACAAAATATTTAAAATTTGAATCAAAAAATTTATTAATAAATTTTATTATATGACCACATATAGTTTCGATTTACATAGTATACCGCGCATCCCAATGTAACATTTTATTAAAGTATAGGGGGTGCGCGTTATTTCGGGACGCGTATTTCGAAATCTCCTATACTCAATGATGACATATTATATAATATTGGATGCCGTATTGGGACAATTTGGACATTTGACATGTGGATAATTTCCAATTCGTCCAAATAATTTAATAAGGCCATACCTAAACTATACATGTAACATGATATTAAAGTATAGGGGGTGCGCGTTATTTCGGGACGCGTATTTCGAAATCTCCTATACTCAATGATGACATGTTACAATATCGGATATTTGGGCAATTTGGACATTTGGACATGTGGATAATTTCCAATTCGTCCAATAATTTAATTGGACAAAATGTTTTATTGAACATAAAAAATATTTCTTAATAAAAGTTGGTTCTCATTAAATTTTTGACTATATTTATTATCTGGGTGTTTTTTTTTTTTAAAGAAAAAATCTTTGTAACAGCCTGTTACACACTTATCTGTAAAGGCCAGTTAAAGTTAAAATTAGGGTTAGGGTCAAAATTAATACAGAATTGTGAGAGGATCATTTTTTGTTAGAAGTGCAATAGGGGTTATCCTAGTAAAATTTTGAGTAATAAATAAAGCTGTTACAAATAAGCGTGTAACAGGCGTTACAAATAGATTTATCCTTCTTTAAGGGTAGAGGGTATGTAGATCATTTCTATTAATAAACGAGTGACCAAAAATATTTTTACTGCGAATTTAAAAGTTGCTACATATAAAAGTTAATTTTTTACTATATAAATTGTATTTGTGTACTAAGTAAAAATTGTTCGTAATAAAAAATTACCCATATCATAAAAATTTTATTAATTTTGAATAAAATTTGATAAAGTTTTTATAGTATCAACTTTTGCGGGGGCGGGGTCTATTCTGCGGGGGTGATCACAAATTGGCCAATCAAATCACGTGTAAACAATAAGTAAAATAGGGTCGCGAAGATAAAACCAACTATATCTTAAGTTCTACTGGGCCAATTTTAATGATTCAACCACCGTTAGAATCAGAAAAACCTCCTCTACAATTTTATTTAAAAATTTAATATGGTTACTTAATAAAAATTTTCTTTATTATTAAATATAAAATTTTTAGTAACTAGTTGATTAATAGAAATGATCTACATACCCTTAAATATCCTAGGATGGCATGTCACTATGTCCAATTTGGTTCAATTTTTTTTGACATATGTTCAATTGAAAATGGACATATGTCCAAAAAAAATTGAAACCAATCGGACATAGTGACATGCCATCCCCTGTAAATATCTATAGAAAAATTTTATGTTCTTTTTACGTATAAAATTTTCTGAAAATAAAATTAAAAGCCGGTTTGCCGGGATATTTTTCAAATTTTATGTTATGAGAACCAAAAATTAACTTTGTATGGCCTAAATTAAAAAATTTTTGATAATTTGCGCTTTTAACTTGTATGAAATGCGATACATTTGGCTATAACTGATATAGACATCAAATATATGCATATGGTGCAAGAAAGTTAACTAGGTTCTATAGCAAAATTATCAGCTTACTTACCGCGCAAGAATTAAGCTTAATTCGGGCCGAACCTCGAAATAACGCCCATGCCTGTTATTTCGCGGTAATGGAAACGATTAATTAGTAAAATTTTTTATGATGGAGCAAAATTGATCAATTCAGACCCAGCTGACCTAATTCCGATGCACTCCGACGTATATACGATATAGAGTTCCAATCCGAATAGCGCTTATCCGAATAATTATCGAATATTCAGATAAATTTCGGATCGGATACTCGGATAGCGGCTATCCGTTTACGATTGATATAGTATTGATATCCGAATAATTATTAGATTTTTACAGGTAATCCCAAAATTCCTGGTCGGATTTAAGTCGGCATTTAGCCCTAGTGGTCAGCGTGTTCTATAGCAAAATTATCAGCTGGGCACTTTTCACTTAATGAACGGCTACGATTTCGTATGTAAAATTTTTAGTGATCCTGGGCAAAATTGATTATTTCTTGCCCTGCCGACCAGGATTCCGATACATTCCGACAGGAATTGTTTATCCGATCTGAATTATCCGGATTGGATCTTTAATATAAAATTATTCGACCCAATAATGTATACATAATGCATCAACTAGTACCACAATGAAAAATTAATTCTTAAATTATCAATATGTAATTATTTTCATTTTGGGCCCCTGTGTAATTATTTTTCATTTTCCGGCCCTTATATGTAAATTCCCCATATACCTTATATATATTTATTAAAATGTCATAATTTTACAATGCATACGTTAAGTCATATATACGTATTATATCTTTTTATAAAATTTCATTTTATTGGTTGATTTACCTAATTTTCATATGAAATCATGGAAGAATTACGCAATCACAAGACCTGATAGACATACGAACGATCACAAGACCGATATACATACGTACATACGAACGTACCTGCATAAGATTGTAGTTTATTCAAATACTACTTTATTTAATATGAAAGAAATACCAAACGAATGTATTAACGCAATTCTTATTAATTTTGCAAAAGATAGTAAAAGTTTATTTTCATGTTGCCTTGTTAATCGTCTTTGGTGTCTAAACGCAATACCAATATTATGGAGTAATCCATTACAAAGAGAAGTTCCCAAATCACTTATACGAACATATATTTCAACGTTATCACCCGAAGAAAAGGAACCATTAATTTCATTTGGTATAACACTTCCTAATCTTCCAAAACCACTATTTGATTATGGAGTTTTCTTAAAAGTTCTTGATACTAGTTCAACCAAAAATGGAATAGAAATATGGCTTAAGGATGAAGGCCTTAATAATAATTGTGATAATGATGAAGAAATGTTGATATCCGTAACCGCATATAATGTTATTATGGATTCTTTGATTACAATGTTTCTTCGGAAAAGTGAAAATCTTGAAGAATTATTAATTAATGATCAACATATGATTCCAACAGTTACTACTTTCTTAAATGCTATGCCAGGAATAACAAAATTAAAAACATTGAGAGTTAAATTTTGGAACTATAGAATTTTCACAAATTCTAATATAATGGAATTAATCAATGCATTAACTCCTCAAGTGTGTCCCCATCTTAGACAACTCGATATTAAATCTTATTTACCTAGTGATGTAAGCGATGCACTCGTAAATATTATCAAATCTCATAAAAAATTAGAAAAAATAGAACTTGATACTTATATTACTGCTAGAAGTACTAAAAGTGTTGTCGTGTACAATATTTCTGACAGAGCGAGTGAAAAAAATGGTTAGTTAAAAAAAGTGCGCTTTACAACTAAAAAAGTATATACCGGTATTCGTAATTTTTTTTTACTTATGCTATTGTTTTATTTCTACTACAGTTAAGGATTTTTTTTTATTCTGTGGACATATTAGTGAATTTAAGATTATAATGTAAGTTTTATAATTTTAAACATTTAAACTTATTTTAAAATTTATATATAATGAAATTATATTTATAAAATTATATTTATATATTTTCTAACAAATCATATAGGAATGAAAATGAAAGTAAACAAATTGCTTTCATCACATTTAAGCGAGGTATATATAACCGTGACTATATTCAATTTCAATTCAATTTCATTGGATAATTTAGTTAGTTAAAATTGTAACATGTTTTCTTTATAATAGAGACAGCGGCTGAAACTGCTTTAATGTTGACAAATGCCATTATTGGTGATTCACAAATTATTGTCAAACCCCTTGACGATATAAATCATATTTATAGTAAAATTTTTCCAGTGTTGAAGTATGTTGGGAATTCCTTAAAAGAGCTTACATTACGATATATGGATTTCTCAAAAATCTCACCAGATAATATAGGTAATATTTCTAAATGTCAGAATTTAATCAGACTTAAGTGTATTAATTGCAAAAAAATGACATCAGCACACTGCACTTCACTATCAAAGAACCAATTGAATTTAAAAAAATTGGAAATTACAGATTCAAGCCTTGATCAAAATATTATAATTTTTTTAATTTCTATGTGGGGATCAACTTTAGAAGTTTTACATTTGGATAAATTAAGTCAAGAAACAGCAAATGCACTATTAATTCATTGTTTAAATCTTAGAGAATTGGTTATTTATAATTTACTTGCTGATTCACTTAAATTTATGCTTCCTTTTCTTCAACAATCATCTCTTAAATCTCTTCTCATTAATGCATTTAGTAAATCCTATTTAAAATATTTTGATTTAGGTCCATATTTACCTACTACATTGACCTTTTTAGGATTATATACCGATTTTAACAACGAAGACTTTGAAACTTTTGTAAAATATTGTGGTAAATTTGTCGATTTAAAAACATTAAATATTAAACGTCTGAATACTTAAACCATCATATTGTATTATTATTCAATTTTATTATCTGACTTGAATTATAAGTTTAAAAAAAAAAAACTTTTTTGTCCGTTTTTTAAAAAAAATTACAATAAAAGCATATTTATTTAACTTTTAGGGGTGTGGCATTTATCACAAAATATTTTTTCTTAGTGGCTACCCTATCCATGTACGTACGTACGTATGGTATTACACGTCATTATATATATTATATACCATGAACCCATGATAAAACTCACAACACCCTTAGTAGTATAGTATATTTATAATCAGTCATGAATAAATCGCATTAGTTAATTTCATATGATAGATACGAATGAGTCAAGGCACTCTAACTATATAAGAATTTATTGCCATTGACGCTGAAATCAAATTTTGTCGATTCTAAATAAATGGAAAAAAAATAAAAATAAAAAAATAGGATTTTTCAAATAGCATTTTGCTATGTAGAATTAGAAAAATAAAATAAGAATTTTTAAAACCCTAATCTACGCAATTCTAAATGAACTTGTGCGAAAGAGTATTCATTTCTATTTAATACAGAGATGTGAGAATTAACTTGATTAATGATTAATCAACAAATTATAATCAAAATTATAATCTGTTAGTGATTCTTAATAAAACTCTTAAATGGGACACTTGAAGAAGAGTGAACCCAGTGATGATCACGAATTGTGTCACCCTCTATATAATCACCTGGGAATTTTGATTGGATCCTTGATTCTATATATAAAAGACCCTAACCTTCTAGCTATATCAAAAAGTCGACCCTAACCCTAACCCTAACCACGAGGTAAAAAATATTTTTTTGTTAGTAGTTTTATAGACTCCGGCCGTTTATAGCATTTGATTGTTTGATTACGTAATGTCAATTGGTTGGAAATTTAGATTTAGGTCACGTGGATTTCAGCATCATCCGATTTTACCGATTTTATAAATGTCACCTGATATTTGTTTACTTTTTTTGGCCAATCAAAATTATATGTGTTATAACGAGGGAGATACGATTCGAGATCATCACTGGGTTCACTCTTCTTAAAACTACCCCTCTTAAATATAAAGTTCTTTTGATTTATTTTTAAAAAAGAAATGTATAAAAATTAATAAATAAATAAATAAACAAATAAACAAATAAATAAAGAACAAATTACATCGGCAAATTTTATATATTGATATATAGGGTGGCAATCAATTAATCGACAATCACTTCACCAATATAACATTTCACCAACATTTATTCACTGAAAAGTTCATTTTACCAACAGTTTATTTCATGAAGCTCATTTCACTAACAAAGTAATTCTGGTAATTGTCGTTAGGGTCAGGGTAGAATTAGGTAGAATTAGAGCTAAATTTAGTGTACTTTTTGAAAAAAAACTTGTTGGTGAAATGAGCTTCGGTAAAACTAGTGTTCTGACCCGTCATGAAAATCCCAACCTGGGTCACCTGCGGGTCGGTCACCTGGGTCACCCGGATGAACACTAGGTAATAAAAAAATTCTGCTACGGGTCACCTGCAGGTGGGCCACCCGGGTCACCCAGGTGAACACTAGGTAATAGAAAAAATTTTGCTACAGGTCACCTGCGGGTGGGCATCAAACTCGTTTGGAGCATCGATTTAATAATAAAAATCATGTGACCACAAAAACTCGTGTTCCAATAGGTTCGGTTCCAAGCAGGGTCAAACTGAGTTTCGGCAAGCAGGATAACATTCCTAATTATAACCAACCATACGGTCACTCATGTGGGTGACCTACGGGTAACCTGCGGGTTGACCACCCAGGTGGGCCATAATTCAACTCGGGTCACCCACCCACCCGCAGGTGACCCAGGTGATACTTACCTGGATCAAAACACTAGGTAAAACAAACTGTCAGTAAACGAACTTGTCAGTGAGTATTTGTCAGTGAAATGTTATGTCAGGTGAAGTGATTGTTGGTAAAATAATACGAACCCTGATATATATTGATTACTAACCAGGTAAAATATATATTGATACTCAATACCCCTGTTAATTTCTATCGATGGTGATAGTAATCAATATATATCTGATATAAATATTAATCAATATATGGGGGTGTCAATAGAAACCAGGCAAATCATTTTTAGTAATTTTTTTTTAAACTTTAGATTAAAATATCTTAACAACTATTAAACCAATCTTGATAAAAAATTTTTTATTTTAATTCTATAACTACATAGAATTAAAATAAAAAAAATTTTATTAAGATTGGCTTAATAGTTGCTAAGATAATTTAATCTAAAGTTTAAAAAAAATTTACTTAGAAACAATTTGCCTGGTTTCTTTTTTTTTTTAAGTTTAGAGGCCGTGTGCTATGGCCGGGATTTTATTATGAGTTATAGTGACGTAATATTTGTTACATGAATAAGGATACAACTAGCCACACATGCACTTTTGGTGCCTAATTTAAGTAGTCCGCCCAAAGGTTCTACACTAGCTGCCATACCTACAACCCAACTATGGGAATTGTCTATTTAAACCCTCTGGTTCATGGTCCTCCTATTACTACCTGACGCACTACATTTAATGCAGATATTGTGGGCCACAACCCTTTTAGCTATCGACGACCTAAGGGCTACTTTACACTCGCACAAGAGCCTACCGGAACAAATTCCATGTCCCATACATGTACTATTGCCCGGATTTGGTAACCGAGGCTACCCACCCTTATTAGGTTCGTTCCAATCGTAGTATCCACCTTCTCTGGTGTATACCGTAGGACCGATTTTCACTACCTCCTAACTCGGGTCTTGCCAAACGGGTTCTTGTGGGTTTTTTCCGGTTCCCTGGATTTGCGATGTAACACATACATCATTGTGCCGCAGGCTCCCATTCAAGATGGTGGAATCAAGGTTACAGGTTTAGTGCCCAACCGCTCATAAGCCACAATTACCGAACGCAGATTTAACTTCAAAACATCGCCAGTGGGATTCGAACTGTCAACCTGCCGCTTGGGGGTGACACCTTGACCACTTCTCTAAGGCGCCACACTCTAATTTGCCTGGTTTCTATTGACACCCCCCATATATCTGATATAATATTAATTAATAATTACTATATTTACATAATTATGCTTTTTGCAAATTTTTAAACGTTTTACTAGTGAATGTGGCTGATCAAAATTTATCAGCTAAGCTTAGCTAATAAATTTTGGTCAGCTTAGTCGGCTTAGCTGATTTCCTAATCGGGTCTCAATCACATGACCAGATACGTTCATTTATATAGCAGATAGCCGATACACAAATTTACAAATTGGTCTTTTTAAGTTTTTTAAACCTTATGTCATTTACATTGTTTTTTTAATGCCGAGCTAATAAAATGTATTGTATTTTCTTTAAGGATCAATTTTTAGAGACTAGGATCGGACCGGACTAGTCTCGCCATTTAACACCCTAAATGCTAAACGTTAATATCAATATAAGTCAGCAATAGAGTCACCCGAGTTAAAAATACTTTAAATAATTGAAAAAAAATGAAAATAAAAGTCGAAATAAGGGCAGCAGAAAAAGGAACACGATATACTAGAAAAATTACAAGATCAGATAAGATTTAATAAGCGTTTATTTAATAATTTTTTTTTTAACTTTCATTTAACTTTATTTTTTTTGTATAAAAACAAATTCTTGTTACTTCTACCCATACTGTTAACAAATCTATCAAGGTAGCTTTTTTTTTATACTAGTTTAAATCAGGATAGAGATTAAAACAATTCTGGTTTTCTTTAAGAAAAAGTAGATCATGAACTGTGTTGAGAAGAAGACAATTTCATTTATCAGGTATGACGTTCCCGGCATCAGAGAAGAGATGCTCTGAGGGAACTGAGGTTCCTGGAATTGCCAAATACTATCGTGCTTGTTGTGCCATTAAGGGAAGTGTTAATTTATTATCTCGCCAAAAGACTAAAGGGTTATGTTTTTTATAAAGAGGATCAGAAGGGTCATATTTTATTAAGGGCATGTCTAAATATGCCTTTAGTTCAATTTCAATAGAGCAAACTTCTTGAAAAGTCTTTTCAAATAATGAATTTAATAAAGAGGAAGATGATCTATTTTCAATTGAAGGTATTGTTGGGTTTATATTTTTTGTATCTTCTATTCTGTATTTTAATTCATTTTTTATTGGTTCTAGTTTTTCTGCTCAAAGCTTAGGTCCTTAAATCTTGGGTCGAGAATAGTAGCAATATAACCTTCAACTCCAGGCTTATCCCAACGGTTTCCAAATGAAAGCTCTATCTCATCACGTACATCATGAACAATTGGATGTTTAAGTATTGCTTCATTTTCAGATAGATAATCTTGTAATATTTTAATTAATGGTAACATTATTGAAATGGTAGGATATTGATCACCACCCATTATAGTTGTAATATGCACAAAGGGTCCTAGCAACTTAACCAACTCTTGAATTCTTAATAAATCTTCTTCTTCAAAGAGCAACTCTTCTAATGCTTTAGCATTTTTTCTAATATTTCTATCTTTATCTTTTGCAAGATCTTTTTGTAGTTTTTTTATAGCTTCGTAAAGATAAAGTAGACGTTCTAACAATGAATGAGTTGAGTTCTATCTGGTCACAGTATTGTTGGATATTGGATCAAGAGCAGAAATATTTTTATTGTTAAGTAATAGATTTTTTTCTCTAAACATTTCAATTTGTATTAATCGTAGTCTTTCTCTAATTTTGTCTTTCCCAGCAACAAATGAATTTAGAGCTTTTGCACGGTCAATTAAGTCAGTAGCTTGTTTTAAACCATCTGTAATACCAAGTTGGATGGTATGAGCTGTATATCTTACATGTAAAATTTCAATATTTTTTAATGCTTTTACCATTGAAATGCATTAACGGTTATACCGGCTACACATTTGTCACTTAAACCCCATTTAGCTAACTCTTTTAGTAAACAATCTTCAATACGATCAAATGTATATTGATACGGGAAACTTTCAATCTTGAGTATAGCTTTATGCATTTCAAATTCTAAAGAGAGCCAGTGGGCCGTAATTCCAATATATGGTTTGTGGTCTTGAGTTTACAAGCCTGTGGTAAATGCAAAAGATTCTAACATACTGCCAATTAAATTTCTTAAACTATTTTCGGTATAGTTTACTGCCTCATACATTTTTTGTTTAAACATATCTCTACCTGGAAATTGATATTGTGGCTCTGCTCCATATAAAAGATCATGAAATCAGTCGTTTTTTAAAACATTGAAGGGTTGCATATTATCAACTATCGATGCTAAGATTCAGGAGGTAATTCTGTTTTGTTTTTTTTCGGCAATGGCATTCTATGACTAAATAATTCTGGCAGAGTAGATTGAGATGAATCTAATTGGACAGTTGGTGGTTGGGTTATTTCTTTAACACCACTTAGAGGTAATAAAGGCCCATTTTTATCTAATCTATGATCAGCTCGAAGATAAGATGTAAATTTGTTGTACTGGTTGAGAGTTCAAAACTATTTGGGCATTGTTGCTTTTTATCATTATTGCCAACAGGACCCCGAATAATCTATGTAAGGTTATATTTGAGTATCATAGTAAAAATTTTTTTGGTTAGCACTTTTGGTTTGGTATATTAAGCTACATTTCACACATTAGATCAAACTTTCACCCATCTTTAACTTTTTTTAAAATACAACGTCTCTAAAAAAAAAAAACAAACTTACAC